>JARJEC010084740.1:0-21462 GCA_030264575.1 Tachinus sp. AB-2021 | reverse complement strand
TCTTTGACAATAATCTGCAATATAATTTTTATTTATTTATACAGTGACATTTTATTTAATTTTTAGTTGAATACCTATTATTAGAATGAAGCATTCTTCAGTCATTTAATTTTTAATACATTTTTATCTCCCCATATCAAATTTCTATAACTCGAATTGAGGATTTACATGGGTCTTAGCATTTTTTCAAATTCTTGCTTGCCAAATCAACTTACAGATTATATATTAGTATCGTTCTAGAGATAAAATTATTGTGCATCGAATGATGCTAAATTAATATTATTTAAGATGCAATTTTTATTTAAAACCTGTTTAAAAAAACTTATAAAATAAAAATTTTAATTTTAAAATAAAAATGTAATTTAGATATATTTTTTTTAAATTAGAAAGCGTTATAAAATTAATATTTGAATTATTTACCACAAAAAGTTTATATCTACTTAATAACAAAAGCAATTTGTATTCTTCAACCGATTTTTAAGTATATTGCCAATATTTTTAAACTGAACTCTTGTTAAAAAAAGAAGATTTTATTGAACAAATTTGACTAATTTTCACATATTCGTTGAACACAAAAAATATATTAGAATAAACGTGTATTTAAATAACCGAACCGAGCTGAAATTTTAGAAGGTTTTTATGGCCTAGGAATAATGTTCCAGATTAATAAATCTCTAAATATAGTGAAAAATTTTATAGACAAAGAAAACTGGTTACTGATTTTTTAAAATTTTCCACAACTCGTTTTGTTAATCTTCTCCCATTAAATTCGGTTTAGGAAAGTTTCACTTACTATGTTTTTCAAAATTCTTAAAATTTAATTATAACTTTTATTGTACCTATTAGAATTGTTGTATATTTTTAATATCTAATATAATCATACTGTAATAACTATTATTGATATAAGCACGGGAATTCGAATAGACGTAGTCACGTTGCATTCACAAACTTGATACTTTACGGGCAAATGTAAACCAAATTTTTTTTGTTGATTTAATATTAACTATGAATTTTTATTCATATCAGAAAATCTTAAACATGTTGAAACTTATTTTTTTCCTTAATGACGTGCTTTTAAACATCTAAAACACGTCTTTAAGATAAACGTGTTTTAAGATGTTATTAATATTCTATTTTTATGGGGGAAGCTGTGCATTTTTGTTACATTGTCACTGTTACTCATGATATTGTTTGTCACTGTTAGGCTTGCTGTTTTTTTGTCATGTCCAGGTGACTATAGCAAGGTGTCTTTTCTTTTTAATTTGTTGTCTTCTGTAATGCTTGTATGACACTATGCAATTTCTTATATCAAATATTGTACAGTTTATTGAGTCACCTGATTCTATTGGCTGCTATTATAAATTCAGCCAATAGAATGCCGAGTTTCAATAAAGTGTATAATTTGATATAATACACTGCACAATGTCAGACAACATTGAATTTTTGTATATCTATACTTATACTCTATGGGGCCTTAGTTTTTGCCCTTGTGAGTCTTCATAATTTTATTACTCATGTCAACGAAACAAAATTTCTAATAAACTTATAAAGTACGCAACTGAATATATACATCAGTTTGCTTCTGAACACTTTGTGGCATGAAATATAGAATTGATGTAATTTGCTGCACGGCTGCTTTAATAGACACAATAAGGCAAACATAATTTTAGTTTTATTAAACTTTTTACTATTTTCAAAAGTAATTTGCATATTTTTTCGTATTTCTTATTATTAAATTTCAATAAATAACATAACTTTTATTATATTAAAAAAAAGAAAGCAAATTGGTACATAAAATATGAAACAATGTATTAATAAAATTGAAACTTTAAGGACCTGATGAGGTCAAATGAAGACTTTCAGCAGGAAACTTTACATAAGCTACATAGCATATTTTATATTTTAAAAACCATTCTATGACCTTAATAAGTGATTAAAAAAAGAGAATGCCACTGCTCATTTTTGAATATAATTTTATCCTAATTGTTTAAAAATTGACTAATATAACCCTATTTTGGTAGTCTATAACTCAAATATTTGATAAAATCCAAAAATGTTGTTGCTCACACAGCAATAAAATTTTGTGATCAACTTGTTACGATTGTTATAAAAAAATAATAGTTATTTATTGTATAAGTGTTTTGGAGAAAGGCCAAGGAAAAAATGGAAAGATACGATAAGAATAGGGGAGAGAAGAGAAAAGGGAAAGGTTGGAAGGAGGCAAAAGAGATGGCAGTGAACAAAGAGAAATGGAGGCGGTTCATAAAAATGTGGCTTTAGATTAAAACAAATAATACTGGAATCAGACTGAGAAAAATTAAAATTAATTTGTGTTTGTAAAATATAACGTGGTAGGCCTATCATAGTTATTGGTTGTTATGACAATGGTATAAAATTATTTTATCCCACTAGATAATAGGTCACTTCATAATTTTTCAAAGTGGATAAAAATCCAATTATAAGGTGATTGTGGATAATAACATTTTATTGAATAATAACTGCATTATATGGTACATCAAAAGACATGTTTTCTAACAAATTGCTCTATTTGTCCGATCATAAGCTCCATCTTGCAGTATTTCAGTTAACTAAATAATTAATTTCATTTAACGTACATTTTTGAATTTACATTGACGCATAACGGATAACAAAAAACAGTTTTAAATTTTTCTAGCCGTACTTGTATAATAGTTATTTATGATGAATATGATGCAGCAATATAAAATGCATAATTTCTCATTAAATAATTATAATTTTACACTTACACTTTTTTAATCTACTTCTCCACGTTCGCTTTCCTCCAACTCACCTAATATATTAAGTCAAAAAAAGTGCACAAGTCTATTATGTGTTAAAAATGATTTTTTATTAATAAGAAATAAAAGCTATATTTATATCTGTACATAGAATAATTCAGGTATAAATTAAATTAATGCTATAAATATCAGAATGTCAACATTGCTTACTGACATGTTTCAATATTATCTAATGGTAATCCCATACTAATTTCTTCACCACAAGCAAAACGTTTAAAATCAATTACATCAACACCATATTCATTCAATACATCTTTTACAATTAAGCTTTCATCGTGCAAATATTCTTGATTGATCAAACAAGGTTCATCTTCTAAGTTTTTTTCTGGAATGTCCTCATCAGTTCCAACCTTTTTTGGATCCATACCAACAACGTGCTGACATAGCTTTTTTCCCAAATCTCCAATATCCACATTTCTGGGTTCTATTTGCTTTAAAGCAACTACACCTCCAAATCGACCCAGAAGAGTTCCATTTTTTACTTCACCTGAAGGATGCGTATATACTGAGAGCTTTATATCATCAACAGCTTTGAAGCATAATGCACGCTTTAGCGTAGCATTTTCTCCCACAGTTCCAATCATTAATGCTAAATGATCAGATAAACTTTTTCCATCAGCTGCATTAAGATTTTTTAGTTCTTCTGCATTTAATGATATCTGAAAATATAAATTAATTTTATTAGTATTCGTTACTTAAATTGCATAATTGTTTGATGTAAGTGATAATATCACTAATAAAATGTATCTATTTTTATAGTAAAATGGTTATAAGTATAAATTAATAAAAATAATATATTTTTCTTTATAATCCCGTAAAAGTTGCCAGATATTTTAGTCGTAAAAAATTGAGGTAAGTTTTAGCGCATTGCAATAGAAATATAATTTAAAATTAATTTTAAACAATAATCCTATTGGATTTATGGAAACTTTTAGATGAATTAGTCATATTTTATTAATTAAATTGATGTAATAATACATTAATTATTAGATTCATTGAAAAAGAGATTAATAAAATAATAATAGTAATAATAGTATTTAGTAAATTAAAAGTAAAACATTCATTTTGCATAAAAAGTAATGCAAATTAATGTAATAATTATTAGAATTAATAAAAGTCGATTGAAATTTCTACTGTGTGCCAATGCTTTCAATACCACTTATCTAATTTATATTTCAGAAAGTTTATATATCATGGTATAGTCAGAACTTTTTAATTTTGTTCCTACGTCATTATTTATATTTATATGTTCACACAAATCAAATTGATAATACTTAGTGAAATAGTTCTGTGAACTTAAAAACTGATTTTTGATAAGAAAAACGGGTGACTGATGGAAATAATTTTCCCTCACTTGAATTGATTATTATTTAGAAGTTTAGCATAAAACAATTTTTATAATGAATATTGTTTCTTCTCTGCCAAACTTTCAATTATCTGTCTTTGCAAAATGCCACTATGTCTATGATTAAAATATATACATAAATTTTCTTACGGATTGATTTATTTTATCATGTTGAATGGACTTCTCATTTATCGAAGTACCATTAAAACCATAACAGCAAACTTAAAAAGTTTTAGTGATTAATTATATTATGCTTTGTGTTGCCATTACCCAGAAGTGATTCTTGTTAATAAATTAATATTTTAAGTTTATCCAATTTTTTTAAGTCGATACCTTTCATAACTGGACAAAATCGGATGCACCGTCATTGCGGATTTTGATTTTACAGAAAACAAAATCCTATTAAAAAAAATTATTACCTTATTCAGACCTCTAGTTTCTTGTTTTGCAGCATACTCAATACAAGCATTTGCGGCATTGTCGATCATGTTTTGAAAGTTTTCATTTCTGGCCACAAAGTCTGTCTCACAATTAACTTCAACCATAGCCGCTGTATTATTTTTGAGTAATACTCCAATCAATCCTTGTGTAGTTTGTCTGCCTTGAAGTTTTGTTGCTTTTGACCATCCTAATGTTTGTGCTTGATCTTTTAACCATTTTTCTGCCTAAAAATTCTTTTGGTTGTATTAAGGTATTTTCATTTCATTTGCATATAAAGAAATGAATAGACTTGCCTTGATTTAATTTTTCATAAAATGGTCTTACTAATTAAAAATAAGATGTAAAAGTTTTGTAAATTGTTTTTCGTCCTAATACTCCTAATAAATAATGTGGTAATTGGATTTATCGTCTGGGTAATGGCAGAAGGACCTTTAATGAATTTATTTAATAAAAAAACCCTGCCACAAATATATATGACATTAATACAAGAAAAACAGGTAGAATTATTCAATAAAAAATAAATTAGTTACATTAAACAAAAATTGTTATAAATTAGATATAAAAAGGTTTCTATTTCTTGGCATTAACATTTTTTTTATTAGCAGTTTATCGTTGTTCTAAATATACATATTATAACTTATGAGATTTTTGACTATTTGCATGTTACATTTAAATTCTACATGTTTTTCTGGTTTATCTTGTATTAATGTCATATATATATATTTGTAGCGCTGAGGAAGGGATTGTTGATAGTTCCGAAACGTTTCTAATAAAAAACCATAAAGAAATGTGGGTTTTTTAATTCAATAAATTCATCAAAGGTCCTTCTGCCGTTCCCCTGGGGATAAATCTAAATAACACAAAAGTAGTTTTGTTTAAAGAGTTAAAAAGTATTGTGAGCTTAAAGCTTGGACAATATAATAATAATAGTAAATTGTGGTATGAAAATAATATTCGTGTTTTAAATTATGTCGTATATAAATTTTATGGGCGTTTTTAAGCTCGATTTATGCAACGGTTTTAGTTGAAAACATAGGAATTAAAATAAACACCAAAAAGTGCACATAGCATGTAACTGCTCATGTAGATTTTTTTAATATATAATTAAGTCATAATTCACATATATAATGATTGCAAATTCAAATTACGACATTCTTTTGGCATTGTATGGAAGACTATAAACAAACCAATGCCTCAATTATTCATTATAATCAAATTACCTTCAATAAATCGTTGTCATGCATTTCCAGTGCCTTCTTGCAATTTGCAAATGTATAGCCAGTCTTTTTTCGTAACGTGGCCAACATTGACTTCTGAGCATTCCAGAATGGTACGGTTGTATGCATTTGTCGAATTATATACTTACAGATCATCTATAATAAACAGAAAAGAAAACATAATTTGATGTAAAAGGAACATATGCATTTATTTAATACTTCCATAGTTTATGTTTAAAGCCAAGCAATTTAGAAAAATAAACAGTCTGATCTAATATGAATAAACTAAAGCAGTATATACAGAGACAAACGCCAGATAACCTTGTAGATCGTTATAAAAAAAAAACAAAAAACTTAATTACAAATAGCTGAGAAACTCTTTGTTTGACCTCAAATTTTTGTTATGTTTCAAAGTAGCAACATTTCTATTAACCCTTAACCGGCATTGTTATGTCTTGTGGACCGAATGCAAAATTGGTTTTAAAAACTTTTTATTTTAACATTTGGAGCTCAGTACTACAATATTACTAATAAGTAAGTCAAAGTAGGATAGTCTAGATGCGTTTATTTTCTGTCAAATAGACATTAAAGTTAAAAACGGTAAAATTGATTAAGTTTATGTATTGCAATTTTGTTGATATTATTTGTTTAAGGTTTTTTTGTGGAAAATATTGTTTAATGTTTATATTTTGCAAAATAAGTAGATTCAACAGTTTTTGTTTTGATTTACGTTTAAACTAATTTTTAAAATTGCGCAGTATTATGTAGCTTAATAAATATCTTCAATATCAATAGCAATTGTTACTATTTATTGATATTTGCGTTTTTATCATCTTACCAGAACTTCAACCAATGTAACTAACATTTAAAAATAAATGTTTTTTAATTTTTTGTTTGATAAGTCTTATAATATTAACAGTCCCCAGGACGACAGAAAACGCTAACTGTGTCCAACAATGGCACGACGCCAATTAAGGGTTAATCGTTCATCCAAAATATATGTCTCGGCAGATACGCAACAATATATAAATAAAATTCTGAATTGTGCACACATTTATGCAGGTGTCTGTAACAACCACTAGATATGATCCTTTTATGATTTAATAACTTTGAAGAGCATTAGTTTTATCGAGCTGTTTTAAAAAACACAAACCCAAACTGATGCCTGCAGTATATTACATGAGCGGGGAGAGGAACTGATTTTCACAACTATTATTGTAATTTGTAATGTTTGGAATGCTCCAATATTTTTATGAAATCAATAGCGTAGCGCATATCTTGCACTGTATTTTATTATATTTAAAGGAATTGTGATAAAAATAAATAATAATATTTATTTATAAAGTTAAATATAATTTAAGATATAGTGATTTCGTTAATCGGACACTGACGCTGCTACTAATTTTGTCCGCTTATTGAAGTTGCCTACTTAATACTACTTATATATATATATATATTATATAATACAGAAATGTATAAAATATTAATTAAAGTTTTTATACTAACTTTAATTAATATTTTGCTGAAATTAATGTAAAAACTAAAAAAATTTGAATAAAAATTATGAAATGTTAATAAAACATCGCAAAAAGATATTTAAAATGAGCATTTAAAATAATGCTCTAAAAATGAAGTGAATATCAAAAATTTGTAAAAAATAATATAAAATATCAATAAACACAGAAAAATTGTTTGTATAATATTGTACAATGTGAATAAATCAGGAACTAGAACCGAACCGGAGCAGACCACCCTAATTTGCTTGAACCGGAAACAGGAACCAAACCGTCAAATATTTAGAAATGAAAAATTGTAATTCTGAACCAAACCGAATGGTTTGAACTGGTATTTGGCAGTTTTTTGTTTTCTTTTGATTTCTTTCCTGTATTTTAAAAACATTGTTAACATTTTTTAAATTCAATTACATTTCCATATAAGAGTTTAAGCGTTACCACATATTTATAAGAAGTAAAAATAGACTAACATTTCTTTAGTATAGAAAATTTTGAATGCCAAAAAATTCACAAAAAGTCGAAATTTATGAGAGAAAACTGGCTAAATGCGTATTTTTTTACAGAAAATTTAGTAAACCTTGAAATTTATCAAATAAAAATCTCTAAAACTACAAAAATGTGCACATAAGATTTATAAAAAAATTCAATAAAAATATGTACAAAATATACCAACTGCATATAAAAATTGCAATTTACAAAAGGAAAAATGTAAAAAGTGAAGCACTTTTTCTTATATTCATTATTATACACTGGCGAAAGAAATTAACACATCACTTATAATTTTTTTCAAATCTTGTAATTGATGTTTTCCTTCTTTTGTTTTAAATTTACAAGGAGAAAGCTTATCAAGTATGTTGTTTTATATGTTGTTTTTTGTTCTAATGGTTTTCTGTCAATAAATAAAATAAAGTACTTTTCATTATTCTGACTGTAAGAAAGGTTTATATTACATTTCTTTTTGGGTCTGTTTTGAAGTAATTGTTAAAATTAAGTGCTAAATAGTGAAGAATGAATATAATATAGGCGTCCGAATCTCAATTTAAATAGTGAAGAAGCTGTGATTGTGGTTACCTTGCAGAAGAAGGTAGGAGTCAGTGTTACATCTGTCAGCGTCTTGGTGTTAATAAATCGTTCGTAACCCGTGTCTTGAAGAGACATCGAGAAACTCAGGCATATTCAAGAAGGGCAGGACAAGGAAAAAAACAAACCACAACTGCTGCCCAAGATCGTTTTTTAATGATTACGGAAACGGTTTATTACGGCTCCTAGCCTACAAAATATGCCCACAATGTTCATATAAGCTTCATTACCATAAGAGGAACGTTAAGTGGTTTTAATTTAACTACGAAAACAGCTGCAAAGAGATCACAATTAACCGCAGACCATCGCAAAGCTAGGTTAACATTTACACAAGAACATGTAAAATGGTTACAGACCAATTTGGGGTAATGTTAAGTTTAGCGACGAGTTCAGATTTTGTCTTCACACTAGTGACAGACGAATGCATATGTACAGACGTTCAGGTGAACGGTAAGCGCAGTGTAACATTGTTTCAACTGTTATGTTTGATGGAGGCTCTGTTATGATGTGGGGTGGTATCACTTTAAAGGCTTGTATGAAGTTAGTGGTTATACCCCAATAGGAAGCATCACGGCAGCATCTTATATTGGAGGAAACGATTTCCTGTTTAAGCATGACAATGCAAAACCACATAGTGCCCGAATTGTACAACAGTATCTTGACGAAGTGGGTATGCCATTGTGTTGATATCCACTTCGTGGCCAGCTAGGAGTCCCAATCTTAATGTAATCAAACACGATGGGCAGATGCTTAAGAGCACTTCCTCGGGGTCCAAGCAATCAACAAGAGCTTGGACAAAGATTGCAGGAAATTTAAGAAAGGATGAAAATAGATCATGAATTAACAGTAGTGAGTCGTCGCTATCAGGCAGTTATTCGAGGAAGAGGAGAAAACACTAGATATTAAGTCTTATAATCACATGTTAACTTTTTTTATTTATGACATTATTTTAGCCATTAATGGAAAAAATGTGTTGAAAATTTTTCCTATATGTCAGTTGTTTTCCTTGTTCATTTGTTTTTTTTAAACTTCAAAACTTTATTTTTCAATTAAAAAATTCAAAGCGATGCGTTAATTTCTTTCGACGGTGTATTACAAATATTTTCGATAATTAAAAAAAAGATCAATTTAATATTTACCAAAAATTGTGATTTAGACTTCTGTTGTCTCTAAACACAAATAAATAAATAGTTTTTCTTTTTGATATAAACGCTAGTTTTGACAAAAATTCAGAAAAATAATAATTAATTTGAAAAACATTTTATGAACCATATTTCTCATATACAGTGACCGCCAAAAAGTGTATGTGAAACCAAGTAATCTATACAAAATCTGAATAGTACAATATGTATTATTATAATGTTAGCACAATAAGACTAAACTAACACACGACAAAAAAAAACTTACAGAAAACTTCTGAAATTTTAAAAACATCGTATTTTCAGATTTTTTTTATTAAGTATAGATCATTTGGTATATTTGAAAGAAGATTTATAGATTTTGATACATGCACAACTTTTTGTAAACAATAAAATTTTCTGAGAAATGCACAAATGCTTATATCAGGGTATTTACATAATATTTTTACAATAATTTTTTAACTGTTGTAGTAAGTTAGTTTGTATTTTTTTTAATTTAAAAAAATGTGATAATTCATAATACAAAATTAGAAATAAAACTATTCGGTTTTTATATCACAATATATTTAGTCACAACTTCAGTTTCGACCTTGGTTATGGTGACTAAACATATTGTGATATAACAACATAGTAGTTTTATTTTTAATCTCATATGTGGTTTTTGAAATAAAAGATTCAATCAGATAATGAAGTTGATTTAGTAAGCACAGGTTTGCTTGAATAACAGAAAAAAACTCTTCAATTATTCATGGGGATAAAATTTCAAGAGATGGGATAAATTAAAACTATCCTTTTTGCATTATATGCATAGTCATAAACACGAATATAATTACGGAACATATATTATAACTACATTATTATTATGTTTGATTTTCACACCAATCGAGATTTGAATTAAATGTAGTTTTTTTTCGCAAAACTTTTAATTTCCACTCTAGTGGACTGACAAACAACGGATAAAACTAAAATACAATTTGTAATAAAAAATAAATTTTATTATATAAACTATTACAGAATTATAAATAATTAACTATGTAATTTTTTTAACTGTTCATTTTTTAATTTCTGCTCTTCGATTTGTAATTGCAAAAGCTCAATTTTTAAGTCGTATAGTTTTTCTTCTTTTTTTGCTTTCATTTGATTAAAAGCTTTCGTTTGTAGGAATTCTTCGTACAATAATTCCTGTTTTGATAAACATTCTTCAAGCTTTCGTTTCTTTCCATTTGTTTCCCCTTAAAATATATTTATTAAATTCACATTTTAAATTAATATTTTCAGTTACTTCGTTTAATGTATATTATTCATATGAGTATACAATTTTGTATAAAGTCACATAAAATATGTAGTATTTAAAAGAATAAGTGAAAATAATTGTATTATCAAGGGTAATATAATAAGAGGTACACTTTTATCAATATTTTTTTTGAAATGCCATGAAAGTCAATCCCAATGATGAAAATACAACAAGTGAAAGCATAAGTTGTATTTTCCAAAGAATGGGGCTGGATGAGTTGGCATTTCAAAAAAATTATCGATTCTTAAGTGTACCACAAATTATATTTAGGAAGAGAATATAATGAGACACAGACATTAATAATAATAATATCTATTAAAAAAAGACATGTGACAAATATATTTTTTATATATAAACAGAAATAGCAAAAAATAGCAGTCCGTGTACCACAGTGAAAATACAACACGTATTGCATTTTCACTTATTAATAACAAACAACAATGAATTTATTTACATTGTTGATTTTTGTCAAAATTATATTCTCACGACAATACATTCAAATAATATTTGTCATATTTGACAAATTATAATCTGTCAATATGAATTTCATAATAATCATTTTAAATGCAAAAAATATATTCTCATAGGAAATATAACCCCGTGGTTCGTATATCGATAATTTATTATTAATAATACACTGATTCTAACACCAATATTTAGAAAATACAACTCTTGCTATATACTCATTGTATTTTCATCGATTCTATTAGAATTTGTAACTTTTATAAAAAATATCGATAACATACAAATGACCTGTTTACTTATGAAAATACAATTTTTACAAAATCACAAGTCAAATGACCATAGTTACTAGTGATGACACGCGATGTATATTTTGACAAGAACCAGATTTATCACCAAAATTGAAAGTCGGAACCAAATCTGAGACCAGATTTGACCGGTCTAGTATCAAGACGAAGTAGCATTATATACAAATTACTGAAAATGTTGAGTAAGAAAATCAATTCAGCTCCTCGGCTGCTATTGTCACTGAAAATCGAACGTTAACATTTATCTCACTTAACAGATTTATATAAAAAATACATGTGAAAAGAGACCAGTGTCTAAGTCGATTAAAATAACAATACGTTTTCAAAAAATGAGTATAAAACCTATCAAAGATGCAAATATCGTATGGAATTATTTTGAATTCCATTCATTTGATGGATTGAACATGGTACAAAATTAGCAAATAAATGTTTATCCACGTCAGCATCCAACATAAGACTATTTTTCAAGCTTTAGATATCTATATTTAAAAAAATCTAAATAATGATGACTTCAAATCACGGAGACAAATCAATATTTTTAAGTAAAATATAATTTAAGTCTAAGTATTATTGAATATTTATTAATATTATTTTTAAGATATATTAGAATTACAATTTTTAAATTTTTTTTATTAATAAATATAACTTGTTAATTTTACATTTATTTTTAAAACAAACTTTAGTACCTCTTATTTAAAAAAATCGGATTTGGCTGAATCCGGCCAGATAGTTAGCAAAATCCGGAGGAAATCAAATCGTTCATCAAAGATCTGGAACCGGTTCTGACGGCATCACTAATGGTTACCAATAAGAAAAAATCATCAACCATAGAAAATTCAAATAATATTTATCATATCGTCGTTGATACTGCAATATATCTGACAAATTATAGTCTGTTAAAATGAATTACATAATAAATAATCAGTATGATTTCAAAAATTATATTCTCATGCCAAATATTATCTCGTGGTTTGTTTACCGACAATTTTTTACAAATGAAACACTCAGTCTAATACCAATCTTTGGAAAATACAACTGGTGTACTCGTATTTTCATTGTAGGTATACGCAAAAATGAAAAACCAATAGATGGAACTTTTGAGATGTTCAAATGGGGAAAACCAAACTAACGTGATTAATGTCAATCAGTGTCAAGTGCATGTAGTTTTAGAAAGATAATTCTTACAATTTTTAATTTTTATAACCAAAAAGGTTAACAAAAAATCTTCATCACTAGTAAATATGTAAAAGGTTATGTTGCCCCGTTTGAGCAGTTCCAAATTTAACACCACAGGATAACCACTTCACCACTTGTTATATTACTTATGATAAAATCATAGACTATACATATATGTAATAATATAGACCCATAATTTATCTCATTAAAAGAAATGATTTAAAAACTGGAAATGTATGAATTATTAAATAAACATATTATAATTTTATTTGTTCATATCTTTAAACTAAAACTTTGTTGAAATATTAAAAAACTTGTTGCACGTTGTCCAGTCTGAAAATGTAATACAATTACTTCTAATACACATATAAATACTGCAATACATGTTCAAGTAAGTATGAAACATGAAATATTATTAGAACTAAATAAAACAAAAATTACTATGTTTTTTAACCACAAAAATTATTTATTTGTTAAAAATAAAAATAAACGTAACTCGAGTTTCGACTTATGAAGGACATTATCAAGTGAAATTACTTGATAATGACCTTCATAAGTCAAAACTCAAGTCTTAGTTTATTTATTTCTAAACATGGAATACTTTTTTTAATTATGATTTCTCAGAAAAATTCATTCTTTATAAAAGTTGATGCTTCATCTATGACTAGTTAAAAACACAAAACAAAACACATACGACATTAAACAATAAAAGATATAATTTTAATAGTACTGTTATTATTATTCAAATATCTTATTACCATCTGTAATATTCTCTAAATCTTCTACACCATTTGTGGTAAATATAAGTTCATCCGTAAACAGGATCTTTTTTGAAAATATCCTATCAACTTTTATTTCACCTTTCACCATGAAACAAAATTCAAAATGATTGTTGTAATCCCGTTCTTGCAAAGTTTGAACATATTTTGGTTTAAATGCTTTAAACTTATTCGTAATTAGTACCTTATGTACTGTTGACTTCCACAAACCTAAATTTCTTGCACAGTTTCTTATAGATATTTTTAACCACGATTTGCATATCCAATAAATTCTCGACAATCTTCACTGGTTTTATGTTTTTTCTTAAATTCAATTAGAATTTACCGGTACTTTCAAATTGCTTTAAAATTCGTGACACTAGTGAGTAACTGACTCTCATTTCAGAGCACCTGCCATTAAAAATTTCAGCCGTTCTTCTGCAGGTTTCACAATTATCTCCACATATGAGCACCAACTCTGTTCTCTCTTGCAAAGTTAATCACATTGTCATAGTTTTTGAAATCCACAAGTTAACAAATAATCAGAAATAAATAAATTATTTATTAATAATTGCTAATGACAAACGTGTCAAAACCATTTGTTTAAAGACATGTGTTTTGTTTTAGGTCTCTAATTGGTTTTAGATAAATCACTAACTTTTATAAAGAATAAAATTTTCTGAGAAATCATAATTAAAAAAGTTTTCAATATTTAATTAAATTATTAATCAATACATTCGTGGACATGTATATACTCCGAAATAAAACAATTATATAAAAACTTTAATATTATTTATTTAATAGTCTGTTAGACCACTGTGTAGTGGCTATGTCCCAGTATTGGTACCGTACCGGTTACGGGTTAAGGTTAAAATCAGTCAATTAAATTTAAAAAATCCAAAATTGATAAGTTATCTTTAAGTTACACATACAATTTAAGTTTGTTTTAAAAATGACGGTGCAATACATTAAATGACGCTTAAATTTTAAGTTGGGTCGGCAAGATTGGCCATTAATAATTATAATTCTCAAATATAATTGTCAATGTTACATTACTAGGCAACTAATCAACAAAGATAATATACACAAAATATTCGAGAATATTTCTTGTTCTTTCATTCATACTCATGTTCTGATTCGTTCATAGGAGTATAAATTAAATAGTCATACATGTTCATATAAAAAATAACGGAGGGATAATTTTTCTATATGTTAACGTACCAGTGAAGTTAGTTTCATTTTCTAATACCTCCGTCTGTTGTGTATCATTTTGCAGTGACGGAATTACAATCATCGTTGGTGTTATTTCTGTTTTTATCTTGAGCTTAGTGTCTAGTGGATCTGTTGTGTTATTCAGTAGCTCTATTTCTTCTTGACTGGCTAAAATAAAGATGTGATTAAGGTTTGGGAAGACTTTTCAAAATATTAATAAACAATATATAAAAGAAGTATATTAATTTGTTTTCAGTAACGTCAACATAATATTATTTTTCTTCAAATGGTTATATGCAAACAATAAGATATTATAATTACTAAATAATTACTACGTCATTTTGAAATAAATGTTTCACCAAAGTTGGGATCAAACCCATAAACTTTGGATTACATGTTCACTGGTCTACCAATTACTTCTGTTTACATAAGTGAATGATACTTCACACTACAAATTAATTTTGTAATTATAAAATCTCACTAGTCTGTGAATAGACATTAAATCATTTCACAGCTTGTTTCCTGATTTCAAATCTTGCATCAGCTTGTGTGGCAGATTTAATCATATATCAGTGGAACTTTCATCTAGAAATGAACTTAGTACGAAAACTGCTCCATTTGGACACATTTTAAAAGCAAAAAAAACTGATTAAATAATCGTTCCTTTTCGTATTTACATTATGGTATTTTGGAGTAACAAATTTTTCTAATAGTAAAACATATTGACAGTTTCTTTTTTATTAATACGATGTTTTCTACTGATGCATTGGAGATTTATATACTAGTTAGTATACTTAGCATTAAAATGTCATTTTGTACCAAATGTGGAGTTACTCGATTTCCGTACTAAGCCGACGAAGATATGTATTAGTCTGGATAGTTGGGTGATGAAATAAAATAGTGTAATAATCGCTTCTAAATTGTTAATAAAAGTATAAAATGCAAGATTCTGTTATTACATAAATTACTTACTATTTACTTAATAAACTGTTTTTGTTTAATTATATTTGTTATTTTTTATGTTTGTTTTAAATGAATGGATTTGTTGTGTACACAAACCCTATATGTAATTATAGATTAAACTTTTATATTTATATTATTATTGCACCTACCTATAAAATCGTTGTCACCGATATCTTCGTCCAGTCCCACATATGAAACATCGATTATCGATTTTACCTTATCGTATATGCTAAGAAGAGAGGGCCTTATTTTTGTAGCTGTATCACCATCACCTGTCCCACTGAAATTTTGTTTTTGTTTAGAAAAAAATTTCCTAGCATCTTTTTTGATATTGTCAAATTTCACTCTTAACTGTTCTGCACTACGACTCGTAACGCTACATTCAGCGTTATAATTTGTGGCAATGTTTTGCCACGCAGTATTCTAAAATAAATTAATACCGAGTTTTACTCATTTTCATTTATAAAATTTAATTATATAGATTTCATTTTATAAATACTGTACTTACCTTTTCCTTCCACATTACAGCATCTGTGCGTTTATTTCCCACTATATGATTGAAAGATTTGATGATGTCTATTAAGTGATGCGTATCATCATCAGAAAAGACTACTCTTTTACTCATTTTCATTAAATTATTGCTAATGTAATGCAAAAAATATAATTAGTAATTTATACCAACTATGTAATTCAGTTTAAATTAACAAATGCCAACTTAACTGGAGATTAACAAACACTTTTGCAAAACCGAACATAAAACATTTATATTTTTTCAAATACAAATAATTAAAATAATGAAATAAAAAATAAAATGTAATAATTATAAACTAATATAAAACTTTTAGTAAACAATGAAAAGTGAGAACATTATTTCATAATTTATGTTAAATAAAAATCTAATATGATTTATGAAAATCAGAAATGTAAGATATTTTTCAAACTTAAATAATATTGGACATAGAATATAATTTTGTTTAATTCTGTATACCTTGAGTGTGGGAGATCAAATCGTTAAAAATATGTGCATGTCCATTAAAAATAAAATGATGTTATTTAAAGTGGTGTATATTTGCGTGATGTGATTATCTTACTACTTTGCTTATAATAATATCACAGAAATGTTTGAAATACTATACTGAGTTTACATTACAAGTGTCCACGTCCTTAATATCATATTTTAATCGTCTGTGTAATTTTCTATGTCATATCATAAATATTACAATTATTTTGTATATTATCAATAATTTTTTATAGATGTCTCAAATTCCAATATTAACAATAAAAAACCACAAGTGAGCAGCACGCATAGTATTTTCCAAAGATTGGTAAGAAAACGACTGTCTCATGTATAAAAAATTATCGATAAATTTAAAACGAGATTGATTATATTTGGCACAAGAATTTAATTTTTGCATTTAGAACGATTATTTATTATGTTTTATGTTGATACTAATTAACTGTAAATTCAAAATTTTGTTCTTGACAGTTAGTCTGGATTCCTTTATCATTTATAAAAAGGACCCATAACCACTCACTTTGACTTATTTATTTATTATGAAATTTATATTGAATGAAATTCAATTTGTCAGATATGACAAATCTTGTTTGAATTTGTTATGACATTTCTTATTGGTTATAATATACAATTATTTTCAATTAATTAATATGCACTTAGATATGTGATTTTATGTAAATTGTATTCTCATAAGCAAAGTCATAAAATTATCACAAAGTGTAAACACTGTTTAACAAAAACTGTTTCCAGCATTACCTTTTATAACTTTTAGTACATTACAAATAAAAAAGAAACAAAAACCAATTTTGTCAAACAACTTAAAATTATTTCTCCGTTGATCATTTATTAAAGTCTTTTTTAATGTATTAACAGGAAATCGTTAATAGACCCTAATAAAGTATTCATGCATGGCCATAAAAAACATTATTGCATCGCTAGATAAAAACCTGTACATTTATTTTAAGGTGGATCTTCCCAGCTGCAGTTCATAACTGCACACAACAGCGCAATGCATCCAGCCAACAACGCAATCTACTCCTACAAAATTAGTGTGTGGCTATTTTCTTAACATGTGCTACACTAATTTCGTATAGACATGTGCACTGCATGCTGACTGGATGCATTGCACTGTTAGCTGCAATTTATAAACTATAACTATTAAAACCCACTTTTATTAAAAACATATTTACAACGTTAAGTTGACAGATTTAAATTATTTCACAAGTCAATGTACTGTACAGCCAAGATTGCAAGGCCTCTCGGGCGTTAGACCTGTAAAATAAAAAATGGAAAATCACAAACCAATCACGTGAAGTTCGGGACATGTAATTAATAAACAATAAATTCTAATGTCAGTTTCTTTTGTTACATTGTAAATTGATATGTATTTATAATTATGAATTTGTTTACTAAGTTAGGTGGTCGGATAATAAAAAACCAAGCATAGGAACTAATTAGCAATAAGCTTTGCTATGTCGGAGTCTGCCGCTGGTGAAATTATTGTCCTAATTTCAAAGGTACATGCGTTCTATATTACGAGACAAAAATGAAGTGTGAATTAAATTCATTTTTAAATTTTAATAAACAGATAATTTATTTACCGTTTTCAATTTTATGTTTCTCGTAATACGTTCCTGTAACTTTAAAATGGAGATAATAATTTCACCAACGGCAGACTCGTACATGGATGGCAAAGCTTATAACATTGTTAATTAGTTCCCGTACTTGGCTTTTATGTTATCCGACCGCCTAAGTAGTAGAAAAGTTCTACGCCCGAGAGGCTATGCTATCTTGGCTGCACTGTAAGTATATTATAATTTGAAAAGTTACAGAATAAACATAGAATTTATAAATAAAATATGGTTTGCTAAATAAGAATACTAAATTCTAAAAAAAAGTACATTTGTTCACCATAATGTACAAAACTATCTTATTGAATGTGGTTGTTATTCAATGTTTATCAATTATTATGTGATGCTATAAGTAAATGTCTGTTTCCATGTATAACACATTGAATTTTTTTATCAAAGTTCATACAGTTTGAATTGTCAATAATACAGAAAAATAATTAGTTTCGGAAGTTTGTCGGTTTAACATCCCTTCTGGGGTGTCATTCTTTAGCAAAAACAAATGATACTGCTTTTAATAAACTCTGGTTTTGTCCATGAAAACACAACTGCAAGAAAATTTACTAAATTCATAATATCATAATACTTGCTATATATTTATATTAATACATGTTAAAATAAAGTCTTTAAAGAATGTCTTTGATTTTACAATCAATTAATGTTAGTTGCCATGGGTAAAATAAATAAAATGATTTCAGTCAGTCTAATCGAATGAATTGATTATAACAAGATTGTAGTTTGATTTGCTGTGTAATTAATTAATTAATTAATGTGATATGTAAGTATTTAATTCTTACCTTGTTTTTTTTAAATGTTGTATTAATTGTACCAAAGGTATTTGCTTTGAAATTTTTCGAACGGAATCTGAAGTATAACCTAAAAAGTGTAAATCTGATGTAATGATGTAAAAGTAAAGCGCATGCTTATTTTCCGTTCTGTTTAAATTGTTGCAACCATTGGTTGCGGTTTCAATAGTTACTGTCAACTGTAACAGAATTATTTTAATTATAAATTTTTATTCGAAACGCGTCTGTGGATGATTTTAGACTTTTTAATTATAATCAAGTTATTTTTACATGGTTTTGCTTCAGGTTGCATTTATCAGTTTAATTTAATATACAAAAAGGCACATCGTGTTTCTATACAAAGATGTTTATATGGTTTTGCATTGTTTAATTGTACCGGGTGACCCAAGCCATAGATAAGGCTGTTTTATTTTGATATTTATGAAGCTAGAAAAATGAAATTTATACAAATGTGTATACATAAAAAATGCAATTTATTTTGTTATTTGTGAAGCTGCCTAATTTGTCTGTCAGAAATATAAATCTTTTTTTCTTTTTTTATAACAAAATTCTGCTGTTGGAGAAAAAGTTTTCAAACCTTGCTAAGAAACTACTAGCCAGCAGAGTCACGTCTTGACGTATTTTTTGTGTCATTTTTAAGACGTCATATATCTGACGTCATGTTGATGTACGTTTCACGTCGAACTAGGAGACGTAACACACCCTTTATTGGCGTCTACCGTTACTATCTGATGCACACGCCACCACACAATAACAATCCACACGTTTTACGAATCTAACCTCACTAATTGGGTATGGCGTTGAGTTTGAGGATAGTGATAATAGCAATTTGCTATTGTTATCGCTAGTTAGCCTTAAAAATAAGATAAGATGAAATAAGTTTGGATATTCAGTGCAAGTCTTAAGTAAAATTAATAAAAATAAAAAGGTGTCGGCCTGAATTTTTATTATTATGCAGCAGCAAATTTATGCAGCAATTTGTTATTTAAAAAATTACATTTATTTTAGCGTATGCTTATAAGTTTTTCTGTCTGAACGCTGCAAAATAAATGTATTTTTTTAAATAAAAAACAACCGATTCCCCTATTGCCAGCCCACTACCCATTCCAGTATTTATAAGTTTATTGAAAAAACGTTTATTTTACGTCAATAACTGACTTCTGTTTCACGTTATTACGTTACGTTAATTTTACGTTTCTAAATGACGTATTTGGTCCCTGACATATTTTTGTCTTTTCGTCGTCATATTTAAGATAGTGTTTTAGGTCATAATGACGTAAACTATGATAAAAATGACGTGAGTATGACGTGTCTTTGCTGGCTGGGGTACTCTCTGCAAGAGAGTACTTACTTACCTAGGTTTGAAATATACCAAAAAACAGGTTAGATATGCAGGCTGTGAGCATCTCAATTGAGGTGAGACACCTAGGGACGAATGTAAATCACTCGATTTTTATGACATTTGTGAAGCTAGGTACGAATCTCAAGTGTCAAAATCAAAGCCGCCTAATTTGTCTGTCAGAAATATAAATCTTTTTTTTTTCTTTTTACAACAAAATCCTACCGGTAGGGGTAAAAATAGTATCTTGCTAATCTTGCTAAGAAAGTGGCCTTGCAGACTTTGCTCGCAGTATGCAAGAGAGCACTTTCTTACCTGGGTTTACAGCTTCTGTCGAGACGAGATTAATCAAATCTCGATCTCGTCTTGTCGAGATTATAAAAAAATGATCTCTTCTTGATCTCGTCGAGATATTAAAAATCGATCGAACAATTCCACCACCATTACCACCTATTTTTGATAAAACAATAGTTTTTTTCTTGATTTCTTTGTTGTATCAAAAGTAATGCCATGGTTTTATATATACAGTATTTTTTTCTTTACAAGAATTGTACTTATAATTTTTCTCTAAAATAATTAGGGTAGCCAATAATTGAACATTAAGAATTTAACATGGAAATCCCTATGTGCGTAATCCAATTCTACACCTGTATATTATAGTGAACTCGAAAAATACTAAATAACTATGGTAAAACTTGTAATACATTCTGTTAATTGCTTGAAGAATGTCTAAAGATGATTGTAATTTTAATTATATTTTACAATCAACATTTAGATTAATTTTTTACACTACCTGTTATTAGCAATTCTCAAAAAATATTTGACATTTCCTGATGATTTACAGCAATTTTTTTATTTCAAGTATTTTGAGATTTCTTTTACGTTTACTGACAATTTACTCTCTTGACGCTTTCCAATGTTTTGAGGATGTTTGAAACTATTTGAAGAC
>JARJEC010084737.1:0-31006 GCA_030264575.1 Tachinus sp. AB-2021 | reverse complement strand
TAAACATAAAGAAATAAAAATAAGTAGAATTTATTTTCCTGTAATGGTTTTAAAGAATTCGATATATTTGTAAGCAGTTCCCTCTAGTGGCGAGGACACGGAATAGCAGTATTTCCAGTATAATATGAGCGCCCTCTGTACAGGTTTCTCCCGATATTGCCCAAAGCTATCTGCAGAGCAACTTCGGTATCGCCGTAGGTGGCCAACAGATGTCAAAAGTGTGCACTCTGCGGAGAATCAACACCCTCGTGCCAGTCGATACAGTGAAGTTTACGCGAAACGTTGCGCCACTCATACCAACCACGAGTGCTTACATACGGTAATTTAATTTTATCCTGAGCTATGCCCGGCGGTAATTACATTACTCAACCAGAATTGTCCACTGTAATGCGGTGCGATTAGTTAGCCTATTGTCAAGTGAATTGCGTGCACCTCGGAAAATACATGTTCATTTAAATGAAAACAGTAAATGAGTTGAAATGTTCATGTGCAAAATCGCACTGCATGTAATAATAAATATCAATCATTTCAGTATCGATAGCTTCCATATTTTTATATTTTAAATGTAGAGCAATATATTTATTGTTGTCACGTAATAATCCAAGTGAAATAGACGAGGTAGTTACGTGCGTCGGTACTCATATGTCGCATGTTATATATTTATTTCTATCCATCGCTTCTATGCACACTGAAATGTCTCGCAGGAATTTAATCCAACACACGCGACCCACTACCCTACTTTATACTAATCCAGTTAAGCTAATATAATATGAAAGAAATTATACATGGGTAATCCGTTACTTAATACGTAAATAATTTGTTTTATTTTAAAATGAAATAAAAAAATTATTTAAAAATAATAGAGGTACATATTAATGACATTTTTTATGAATTGTAAATACAGCGCGTTTATGAAGTAATAACAATTAGCATAGCAAATATGCTGTGAGAGGAGAATAACTCTCCTCGGCATCGAGTTTTTTTTATTTCAAGCGAACAAATATATTCGCACAAAGGGCGCACTTTTATGGGGAACCTGTTTTGAATTCCGAGCCGACTAGAAATTTACATAAATAAACCAAGCGAGACGTCACTCCCAAAAATAACCCGCTAAAAAAAGGGAAAAAATCGTATCCACTGAATATTCATTGCTCTTTTATAATTCGCGCCGTTATAATAATCTCAAGATAAAAATAAAGCATCTGATTAACTTCCGCCTCATCGGAAACATTAGCAATGACACTTTTAATACAAGGGATAATCTAGGGAAAATGATTGTGGCTTTCATCCACTTGAGTCGGGAGGCAATTTTATCGTGGCCCGGCGCATCCACCATAACTAAAACGGTTTGAATAATTAAAGCGTTTACATCGCGTTAAAAGCAGTTCTTTGTACAGGCTTAAGGAGCGGAAAACTATATAACATCTTACTGTTACACTACACAGCATCTCAGAAATGCTTATTAGGCAAGACAAATATTTGTATTGTATGCGAGTAAATTTGCTTTGCTTGAACAAAGGTTAAATTTAATTCGTTTCTGGTTATTTTGTAACCACTAAGCTGACCTAACTATAAATATTAAAATTTATTTAAATTTTTTAATAGCATTAAGTGCAAAATCAAATTAGTACATTTTTTGTTGCAACAGTCACTTTTTAAGCGTTTAAATTTAAAACAAATTGAAGGTATAATTTATTTTAATAATTAAAATTACATAATTTAGTAGTAACGTCGCATTTCCCAGCAATTCCATTTCAACTTATTAATTTGTTCCCCAAAAGCTAAAATTGTTTTAATTATATTAAACGGTGCACAAGAAATTATACATGCCATTTTAATAAATTAATTAGCATCTAATTTTTGAAATTTTCCCTTACTTATTTATATCTAATTATAATTATGCAGTAATTGTAGCATTATTATGACTTGAAATTGAATTTCTCTCTTGAGAATACGAGGTATGGGACAATATAATTGTTCTTAAACTTAAAATCAATTTTTCTTTATGTTACAGGACAGTAAATTGGAAGCATATTTATATTTATATAAATACGTAAATTCATGATCGCTCCTTTCAAAATGTAATGATTTTTGCTAAATGATGAATGAAGATTTTTAATAAAATATCAAATTCTATGCAATGTGAAAGCAAAATAGCAATACAATAAAAAATGTTTATACCAGTAAGGAAAGTTGAATGCTGTGTGTCGTTCAAAAGTGATGTGAAACGTAATAAAATGACCCATAAGCGTTTTTAAAAAGTCAAAAATATATCGACAAAAATATAAAAAATGTATAATAATTAAAAATATCCAAATGTGTAAAAAGCAAGACACTATTCGCTGCCTTGCAAATATTGTAAAACGAAAAATGTTCGTATATCGGGAAATGTTTAAAAAGTTGTTTTTACTTTTTAAATGGTTCAGGAAAAGAAAATAACAATTTTTGTTCTTCTATTTTTAGAGAAAAATTTTCTTGTTGTTGTTTTTCTTCTGTCGTTTAGCAAAAAATTAAGATTTTAAAACATTACAAACTAGCAAAAATCTCAATTTTTGTACCAAACAATACAGAAAAAACAACATAGTAGAAATAATATTCACCCAGAATGCAAGAATAAATCAAATAACATTGTTCATTATTTAACCCCTTCACGCGCGTACTGGGCACATTTTACATTTTCTCTTCTGTTAGACGTGTTACACATATGACTACTAGGGCTCTTTCAGTATTTCTTGACCTCTTATTTTATTTCATCAAATAACATCACTCTTTGTAATCGTTTAGTTGATGATATAGAGATGTAAGTATAACTTTTGTGTAATTTTTTTAAATTTCAGTTTTTTAATAATCGACAATTAAGAGCTTCAGTTCGGCAGTAGCCACCATAGCGTGGTGTGCAGGCACATGATGGAGTGGGGAGTTCAATTAAACAGATCGATTACCATCATGTCCCACAACATTACAGACATTACGATTCTCAAGTAATAAAATCAAAACTTGGATTGCATAGATAGCTTGGAGACACGGGCCACAAACAACAGGGTCCAGGTCTGGACACCGAAAGACCAAGGCGTAGAAGGAAAGGGTGACCAGCAAGAATTAATACAACGCAAACTTGTGGAAACTGCCAGGGGATGAATCACATAAGATTCCTAACAGAAAATCTACTATGCCGCGGATGTTTGGAGGACGAAGAGACTCCGCAGCATCTGCAGTATGAATTCGAAGCATTCAACATGCAACGCACAGTTCACTATGGCGAGCATATGCTAGCCCAAGAAGAACTGAAAACAATCCCTTGGTAAAAACTCCTGGACTTCATAGAACATACACAACTGCTAAAGGTGTAAGATGTCAGAGTTGCACAATAATCACAATCATCAGGACCGTAGTGCAGGGACGCTTGACGAACCACGCCAGAGAAAAAAAAAGAGCTTCCGTGCTATGACTAGCCACTTAAGTTTTACAAAATATTACGGAAACGCAAAAAACTGTGCAACCAAAAAATCAAGACAAAATAACTAATTCTTAATCATTTTATTTGTACATTAAAGATTAAGTTAAATTATTATTATTGCCTTTTCTTGTTATAACAAATTTTGATAATTTTTATGATTTCATTAAAACCTTTAATCTCTATTAGCGACAAAATAACGCAGCGCGCCTACTCGTGAAAAATTAAGGACGCGTCCACAAGAAGGTTAACGAAACCTGTATAATATAAATCCAAAGTTTTCGCAAGAAATTAATTATATTCATACTATAAATATATAAATTAAATATTATCATTATCAAATAAATATCAATTGATTCACCAAATTAAAAAAAAACTTTGAAAACATAATTAATACATCTAAATATGTCCATTATTTTCAATAACTTTGTATAAAATATATAAAATTATATTTATATTTCTCTCTTACTTATGCACAGCCACTCAGATAATGCGGGAGACAAATATTCCGATTAACTCATTACCATTCGCTCACTACCTGTATCCCAAACCTTCACCTTAAAATTGTGCGATCACTAAATGATATTAAAAAAATAACAGTAATTCAAAATAAATATATTATTTTGAAAGTTGTTTGATGTAGTTTTTCTCAAATCTATTATAATTCGAAATTAAACAACACTCTGTATAGTTAGAAAAAGAATTTGTCTTTGATGTATCATTATTATTAGCAATGTCCATAACCACCACTATCTAGAGAAATAAAAAAAGTGTAAGAAAAAGACCATATAGAGCCGGATATATAGTCATGAATAATGTAGTGTAAGATTTATTAAGCAGCATTTGAAAATGTTATGTAAAATATTATTTATGTCACAATACTTAAACATAATACTTAGAATCAAAGCCACGTACTAGTTAGGTTCGATAAATAAATAAGAACAACATAATCGCTTAATTATACAGACTTGTCACATATTTAATGTTGTCTTCAGAAGACACATATACAATGTAATCCATTAAATTTTATTTATATAAATGATATTATTTAAGCCGTCCTCATCTGAAATGCAATTCATTTTGCATGTCTCAAAGATAAAATTGTAGTCTCTCAAGTTTTTCTTACCATGTTTTATTTACGTCGTGAATTTGCATACAGCTGAAGCAGCGTTTGTGTGTGTAACGATTATTTAAGTTATAAAGAAGGCAATTTGTTTCGCTAAATAAACTTTGCTCTACGAATAAAAAAGTAAATAAATTTTATCTGCTATAAATAGGTACGCGGAAAATTACTGTTTATTGTTGAAATTGCTACCTCTGCTATGCAAAATTTTATTAAACTTTTCTACCCCCAAGTTTTATGAGCATTTCCAACTAACTATGAACGAAAGCACAAACTATATTGAAAGATTTTGAATTGATTTAAAAGAGCAAGGACGTAAACACATTCTAAACAAGCTTCGACTCACAACAATTTCTAAATAAACTCGATAGATTTGTTTTTTCAGTTAAATTCTTTGTTTTTATTTTTGTTCGTAGGCAATAAACAAATACCAAATTATGATGTATTAGTGGCTAAATATTATGATCTCACTAAGAAAATCTATACGATAGATGTAGCAGAATTGCAAATATCTTATAAACTTGTAAGTCTTACAAACATTTCAAGTAAGTCTTATTATAGATTGACATTTGAATTTAAATTCTACCATTAAAAATTCGAATAAAAAATTAAATCCATATATACAACATACATAACTCGATAACAACAAATGTAAACTCTTATTAAACGATTTCTGTAATTAATGTAGCATAGCTTATGGTTTTGATACAATTCGCAATTTTCAAAACGTAAGAATAAATAAATACATATGCAGTTTAATTTTAAATTATAGTTACATACAAAAACATTTTACGTTCAACCTTTAATCCACCTAAAAAAACAAAGAAGGATTAAGATACGAACACAAGCTTTTCGACAAGATTTGTAAATGTTTGTTTTATTCAATACTCAGATTTGCAATGCTTAAGAAAGTTCATAAAAAAAGAAAAGCGGCCAAACCGCGCTCTCGATTTAATATGTCTTTGTTAAAATCCCCGAGGGGAGAGTGGCACGTCTGGGAAACTTTGCCAGTTCGCGACCAATAAAGTTGTTTTTTTTTCAATAATTTGCATATTTTAATTTGAATTTGCTGTTGCGACGTGATAAAACTTTCTGTATACAATAAATACATATTTATAATAAAGCTATTGAACAAAATTAATCGTAAAATGGGTAAATTAAGTAAATTTGATTTTAAAAATAGAAGTTCGTTGTAGTTCGGGAGTTTTTTGTCGCCAGTCGTGAGTCATACCGTGGCCCGTGTTCGTAGGGTGTGGTTCGTTGTGTCGTGGTCGGGCGTTGTATGTCATAGGTCACCTTTAATAACTTATAATGTGAGTAAATCAGTAATAGAAATTTAATAAAAAATGCAATTGTAATCAAAGTTCTACTTCTGGTGTGGGGTCCAAGCACACTCACATTTTTCTAACTTGTTTTAGTAATAGAAGGAGGACAATTTTAAAATATCTCTTACAAATACCAAAACGAACCTTATATAATGCTATTAAAGATGAGTATCAAATATATATATAATGTGAAACGTTTAGTATGGATGTGACACTTTGACGACAAGAAATACATAAAACACGTAGAAGGAAATAATGAGCATGTAGTACCGAGACAAGGTTTAGAATAAAAAAGCATTGAGAAGAGTAAGAAAGAAAAGAGCGCTATTAGTTACGACACTAAAGGGTTGGGGAGGGATAGAACATAAGATGCATTGAAAATAATTGTTTGTTGTTGGACGTGCTCGAAGAAATGGTGAATGTAAAACCAAAAAAAGTTGCAATATTCTAAGAAAAGAAACTAAAAAAGTACAGTAAATATTGATAGATATTGTAATGATGGTCCTCAAATAGTATTTCAAAAACAAAACAAAATTTGATAAATGCCTTTTTAACCATAATAAGGTAGTTCAGATATATTTTGCCTAAAACTTCTTTAATTGCATATAAAATAGAACACTGCTGTTCCAAATACTGCTTTTCAAAGCAAAAAACTCCCTTTGGTGCCAACAATATTTGTAGAAAGTCAATATGTCCGTTATAAAGTAAGGCAGCAGCAAGTCCAGATGCAAACATGTTTAAGACATACCTGGTAAAAAAGTTATAGCCAAATATTATTAATACGCTTCAGTTTAGGGATACAAAAAAAAATGCGTGCAATTCTTGAGTAAGCCACAAACACTTTTCTTTATTATTATTTCACAATGTAATTTTCGCATTTCTTTTATTTTGAGTTGAAAGCAGTTTTTATACTTTAAAACATCAATAATCTTACAAATTAAAAGTTTTTTTTGTTCTTTTTAGACAATAATTTAAAATAATTTCTTTTCTAAACATTGATTAACTGTAACAATCTTTGTATACCTTAACTTTTAAATGAAATATAGCAAAGAAACTTCAGGTCAAGTAACGTAAAAATAAGAATGGTGACAAAAATTGCTTCAATCTTTCGACCTTCTCCTTATCAAAGATAACCAAGGTGTAGAAGAAACAAAAACAAGATCTTTACCAATTTGGCAGCTTTCCTCCTCACCCTCAAAAGAAGCTCCTTTTTTATTTCGCAAGGCATTATGTTAATATATCGGAGGATATGTTACCTCTTCGTCCGACAAATATGACATAAAAGTAGGAATATATTAAATAATAGAGCCTAGTAGTGTCACCTTAAGATAAACTATTATTATAAACATTAGAATTTTTAATTGTGGATTAAATACAAGCTTCTTAATGGAAGTGATTAATAATCAAGATATTTTCACGTTTAAAGTTTGACGCTTAAGTTGAAACGTAATTCAAGATTCATTTATCAGACTCACACCCGGATATTTTTTTCTGAAAACTTGGAGGCTGTGAACAACAAGAACGGAAAAGGGTTCAATCAGGATATTTCTAATATCTGCCTGATAGATGCGACTGATGTTACGTATTAACTTTATTACAATTATTGCGCGCTCATCTTTATATTAGTATTTTTAAACTAACTATGGTATTTCTGTATACTATACTATATATAGTACGTGAGAATGCGCATTGAGGCATTCTGTGCAATTCAATATTTGAGTTGAATACAAACGCGTGTTTTTCCAAGCGCAACTTTTCTGTGCATATTTATCCAAAAAATTAGAACAGGTTCTATTTTGTTGCATGAGAATTTACTAAACCGGTGCTATAATTGTACTAAAATTAGTGCTAACATCAGTCTTGTGCCAGAAAGCCCTAAAAACGGAAAAACGATACCATTATGAAACTAAATTTGGTAGAATATCTTAGATTCCAAATTCATAATAAAACTTTCACAATTTTTGTTGCTTTTAGAAATATTTTAAATTACTTAAGAGAATAAAATTCTAGGCAACAGATTTTTATAATGTTTGTGGTTACTGCCAACCACCTATTACAAAAATCATAAAAGTCTGTGTGGTAAAATTACAATTATTTTGTTGACCAGTATTTTATGTGGAAAAAATGTATTATAAAGCTATAATTATATAAACTGCGACGTTAAAATTCAAATTATTATGTGTTCGCTGCAATCTCTTTCGCGGGAACTATCTTTGTGAACAGTGACGTTGCAGTTGGATGCTAAAAGTAACAGGACCCCAGCCATCACCCACACCGGGTAAATATAACCAATAAAAATGCATTAATTCTCTTAAAAACATCTTTTTTCAGAATCGAGATACACTAAAAGAAATTCCGGGCCACCCGTCAAAACTTCATTTTGCTTTGTGTTCATTAAAATAAAATTGGCACTAATTAGATTAAATGTAGTTTTTATTGCATATGTTATTAATATATTAATATCTAACCACTTAACCACCATTTAATTTACTCCGTTTCTCGTTAACAGCACGTTAACTTTCACACGAGATACTTAAATAAACAAGGCTAGTCAAAATAGTCTCAGCAAGGTGGGCCGCTGGGCTATCGATTATATCTGTGTATCTGCATCTGAAAGTTTCAAATATTCTGGCCTCTACTCACGCATGCGATAAACTGACAAAATGGTTACTCAATACCAAAAAAATGAAAGCCCTCCACGACGTAGTACTTCTGAACAGAATCCCAATGCATTAGAGGAATTCACTCAAAAGTCTAACCCCACATGTCCAAGGAATCTTGGACAAAGCAAAAATGAAACGAAATCTTCTTATCCCTGAACTGAGCTATAAGCTGCAACTCTTTAAGTTCAACGCAACTTGTCTTCTTGTCATATTAATAAATCTCTTCTTTCAAGACAAGATCCGCAATGAATACTAAAAAATGATTTAAAACAATATAGCATTACTGCAATTTTAAAGTCAATTTTTAATCAGAATGGAAAGCATGAAATACTATTATTGCATGCTTGGGACGTTAGCTGGTACCTACTGTGAGAAGAATAAAATAGTGTCAGTTTGTAAATCATCTCTCGTCTTCTAGTGTATTTCAAATACCGTCAATTTTAATATAGCTATCCATAAATTTACATTATTGAAAATATAACGACCAGTTCGTCAATAACAAGCGAAGATTTTGTTAGAAACACCTTATTAGCCATGTCTCCAAACGCATTGTAATACTTTAGTTGACATCGCTCATTCTAAAATAATCTAGCTTGAATATTTTTAATATAGAAATACACAAATTAAAGCTTTTGACATGCCAGGAGAACATTAAATAAAGTAGAAAATAGAATCACCACAGAAATCCAGAATATGCAAAGGAGGTTGTTTTATCATTTAATTGTTAAAATTGAGTCGCGTTTTATGTCACTCCTTACAAACTTATGATAAACGCATTAGAATGGAAAATTAAAAGATTCTTGCTTATTTAAAACAATAGAATTTTGAAAACACATTTTGATCAATATTTCAAAATAAATGTTCATCTGTAAATTGTGTAAAAATGCATCAAAATTGCTATAAACTATGCCAACTGATGAACGTGTATAATATGCTCGGCGCGTAGTAAAGCAATCTCTCACGGATAAAAACCTAGTTATGAATATAGTATTGTACGAGAACCATTATTTGTTGTTTTCTTTAAAAACATAATAAATTTCCACAATTTCCGTCAGGATTTGTTGACTTTTTAATCTACACAATGTTTGCGCTTCATTCACGATTCCGCATGAAATGTTTCGAAAAATAACATTTGCGAATTTTATAAAAAAACTTTCTAGTAGCACTGAAATTGTACATGAATTAATTAAACGAAAACATTTGCAGCACGAAAATTATTAATTCAATTCTGTAAACTTTATAACCATTTGCACATGTGAATGTTTGTTGACCCAATTATACGAATCACACATATATTAATGACACGGGAGGACAAACAGTGCGCTCGCAAAATATCTAATTTTGACTAGCGAAATTATTTATGCCGTGTGATATTACAAGCTGGAAAATAACATGCTCGGCCGGTTTGTAACGAATTAATTCGATTGCAGCGGGTCGGCTATTAATTATGGTTATTATAACTAATAAATAAAATTACACTGCGTGCTTTGCGTAAATGAAAAATGCTTGTTTTTTCAAAAATTTTATGACGTTCGCATCAAGCCGACGTTAGTTAATATTAATTAGTGTAATTGATAATGTTTGATTGAAAATTGTACAGGTTTGTGCTTATATCTGGCAGTGGCAGTCATTGTTACAGATATGCGTTTTATTTCGCGCACTAAAATTGATTGATGTTTTGCATGTTTGGAAAAATGTCGGGAAATAAAATTAACATTGATTTTTACTTAATTATGATACGCTATAATGTCTATTATTAGGGCGTACACAATCAATCATTTGAAGTGTGCTTGTATTTACTGCATTGCTATTTGGAGTGTTATTTTGATTTAACATTAATTCTTACAACTAGTAAAATAAGTACTAGTATTAAATATAAATTATTATGTTCAATTATATAATTTGATATTATATTGTACTATAATCTGATATAATGAAAGTGTCAGTTATATTATTATTCTCACTAGCATCGCACTTCGCACATCTAATTGTGGTGGCCGAGACAAAACAAGCAAAAAAGACGAGTTCGGACTTGTTTCAATTTATATAATCATATTTTATAGAGTAGAGTAGAGATTTATTGATCCATTTTGCAATACATCAGATGCAATACATATTTACCAGCAACTGTAAGTTATGCTTACACTAGGCAATGTGGCCGCTCTTAAAAGCTGTTTTTAAAGTAGAGATGACCTACATTCATGAGACCAATAAACAACATGTCTGATAACAAACGGCGCGATAGTCAACTAGTTATAACATTGGGCAATAGAGTATGCTTAGACTACATATCGAAAGTTCAAGCATAGAACAGGTCGCCAATAAAGTAACAAGAACAATTTTTTTTGCAGAATCTCCATTCTGTGAAATCCATACGAGCATTCCAAAAAGAAATAAATCGTAACAACTTTCTTGATATTTTTGAAATTTTCTTCATCTGTTGTACTATTTTCTTAATTATTTTAGATAGCAAAATATTTTGTAATAGTAGATTATGTTTATTCGTAATCAAATTACATAATATATACAAAATATAGATAAATAATGACGACTTAAGATGATTGTGTTATTATAAAAATGAAAATGAGAATCACCTTGGTTTACTTTATACCTTGGTAATTTTAATATTTTTAATAAATAAAATTTTTCTATATCTTCTGCCAATTTCTACACGTATATTAAGTGACTTTTGCGTTTTATTTATTTTTTCATGATACTCACTTAATTTTTTGTATTTTGTCAGATCAGGTGTTTCTCTTAATATTGTTCAATATTTATTTTAAAATTGTGGATATTTTTCAGCATTCTGTTATAATTTTAAAACAGTATCTTTGCATTTTTTGTTATTTTGTCATTTTAAATTGATAAAATCTCAGCCAAAATCGCAACGGCTATTCCGGTTCTATATAAAAATATAATATTTTTGGCAAAACAACGTTAGTCGGTTTTTAACTGCTTTTTAGCACAATCGTTTGATTGAAGAAAAACAGTATTAGCTGATACAGTAACAATGTTAACAAAAAAAAAACTTAAACCGTTTGTATTCACAAGAATGGCGAATAAATCAAATAACGCTTTCCTATATTTTTTTTACGTTTCGCGGTTGTTCTTCCACCGCTATTCGCAGCAGGTAAAGCAAAGCGCATTTAAAATCCATAGTATTAATTTATAAAATTTCCACAGCAGACATAATTCTCGGCAAATTTTTTATTGATGCTGTTTTTATAGTAGCAAAATAACGGTAATTGAGACACAGGCGTCCTATATAAAAAACACCACTACACCGAGGGTTTAATAATGCAAGCCTATAAAAACGTTGTTATTTTAGAGTAATTTTAAAATACATAGTGGACGTAGCTAATTTTAGCGTACAGATAATGCAACGTCAAAACAAGGAAAAACTTTCAAATGTGATTAAATTAAAAAGCAAAGCACAATACTTTGAAACATTGCTGATTCTAATCTGCGTAAACTGGGTCAGAATGGCTATTCCATTTCACGACAGCTCGATATGATGATACATTTTTTATTACACTTTTCAGTTCGGTGTCTAGGTGGATGATACATATTTTACTAGATAACCTGATACAAAAAATATGTTTTATAATATTATAAAGAAGATTGATGTCAAATCAATCTAACAACATCTCATCAAATCTATTGTATTTTTATATTAATACTTTAAAAGGAAATTACAGTCTTTAGTTTTTGCTTAATATTATGTAGAGTAATTCAATAATATGCCATGTTTGCTAAAATAAACCTTAAATTATTAATTATTACTTTTATGTTTAAAATTTAAAATTTAATTTTAAATAATAAGGTCAAACTGACTAGTTAGACACACAACTTCTTGATAAAAGTAACTAGAATAAAATATAGTTACATCCATTCTAAAAATAAGAAAATACTAAAATTCAACAAAGATATAAAATAAATATTTTATTTTTATTTCTTATTTAAAACAACTAGCCGATTTGGCTTGTAGAGATAAGATAAGGTGATTGGTTATTATATATTATTATATATTAATTTGTAGTAGTTTTTATATTTCATTAATTTCAGAATAAATTTAATTTAGAAACCCAATATATTTTACAGACAACCAATATCACAACGCAAATCTGGCATTGAATAAAACATGCGTAATTAAAAAGTAAAATATGTCATCTGATTTATCGTTACTACTCAAACAATCAAATAGATACAATTGTTTCTCTTTGCACACGTCACACATCAGTACACCTAAGTAATTTCCTAACCGGATCAAAATTCTGCTTTGATGCGGTACGGAAATTTATTGCGTGTTTAGTGCGACTGTAAGTAATAATGATAACGTAAAAGTGGTTATACGCCTTTTTGTTAGCGTTAAACAAACTGCAATAATAAAAGATCATATAATTTACATAGCTGTGTCGCTAGAGAAATGGGTAACAAATTGTTCCTCTAACGACATACTAGTGGACGTACCATAAACTATATCTAAGTTTTAAACATGGCTTTCTAATTGCACCTATTAGCTCAGTATCTGCTGATACACCCACTAGCATGTCACTAAAGGAACTAATAGGCAGAATTAAAAAAACATAAACCAAACTTTTAAAAACTAAAGAAGAACCAAGCAAAATAATATGCTCTACTGGTACACAAAAGAGTATTGGGCAGTAAACAAAATGCAACAAAGCTAGAAAAGAATCAATTAAATGACACTGCGTGATGTAGATGGAATAAACTTAGCAAGAAAAACTATTTCCCATACGCAATATTGGAAACAAAATAAAGAATATGAAAACTGAAAAGACAAAAAAGCTAGGAGACAATAAGGAAAATAAAGATATTAAATCACCTAGGCCTAGCTGATTCCATAACTTCGGGAATAATTAAGTAAATAGCAAATAGTACTTTCAAAATGTTGCAACAAAGAAACACAAAGAATACCAATAGAAGAAATTGCCAAATAAATAGAATGAATACAGACTCATCCTAATCGAAACATCAAGGAAAGAAAAGATGATACAGTTCATTATAGTTACTCAATTTGATAGGAAAGCAATAGTAACTGAGAAGCTACAATTGGGACAAAAAACTACTAAGAAAGCATACAAAGCTCCTTCACAAACCAGAAAGCTTTTAGCAACGGTAGATATAGATCGCATTCAACACCGTGTCCTCAAACGAATTTTAAGGAATACTAATAAAAGAATAATTAGCAAGCACCAGAGAAAAGTTCACGCAAGTTACCCCAATAATAGAAATCTACCTGTCGGAAAAACTAGCAAAATCTTATTATTATGCGAGGTTCTACAAGCGACAGTATTTGCTCCGCTATTATATATCCAGTACTATAAAAACATATTGGAAATGAGATAACCGGCTGACATTAAACTATTACTTTGCGGATAATTGGTCCATACTAGTCTCAGGCAAAGATAGAAAGGAACCTTATGAAAATGAAAGCAACCACGCTACAATATGAAACAAGTAGTCTCTCCTCTATAAAAGCAAGAATGTTAAAGAAGTCACATTAAGGGGCAAGGTTCCGAGACGCATGATCTACGGGGCCACCGGTGCATAAAAATATTTAAATATTCCCGAATACATGAAGGGTTTTGGGACACGGTCTGTACGCAATTCATACAGATGGCAATACTTTGCGGCAGTAAAAACACAACAAATTGCTGCAAATAGAGGTGTAGCTCTCAAATTGTGACTTTGTATTTTCATTAATTTAATATTTGTTTGGTTTGTTTAGGGAGAATTGTTTAAAAAAGAACAATCTATCCGGCTATCGGATTAGGTTTTTGATTCTCTGCATAACAAATGCTTTTGTTTATGCATAAACATCAATATAAAATGTTTTTCTTAATGTCAATTGCGAGGAAAAAATGATATCTACAAAAAAACTAATTCGATAGCAGAATAGTTTATACCTTTATTCATATGTATACGAAAACAATTTGTTTAATTTTAATTAATAAATACACAATACTTTGAGCGCTGAGAGTCAATTTTAAATGCGGCAGGTCGAGCCTTAAGAATACTAAATACACTATTGTAAACAAAGAATGCACTAATATATCCAGGAATGTAGTTTGGCCACAAGGTCATACGGTAAATACACTTGACAGACTACTGCACAAAAAACATTCTGAGTACAATAACACATTGTGTTACATAGTGCCCCAATGTTAAAAAAAATCGCAACATTTGCAAATTATAAAAAACAATAATGGTATTACATATAAAATATTGTCTCCGCATTGGTAATAAGAAGCAATAATAGCGATAGACCTGATAATAAAGCAAGGTCGTCAAAGGAATAAAGGAAAGAAAAGGGGCACATAAAAAGTAATAGAAGAATGGCAAATAATATAAATAAAATCATCAAAAAATACCATAAACAATTCCATAAACATAGAACTAACAACAACAGCAATGAGAGAAAAACCTCACCGTCGCAAATTGGCAATAAAAGGCTAAGCTAGCCGACAAACTAGTCGGCAAAATAGTGTAAAATGTTAAAGATCTGCAGACCTACACATGCCGTTGACGAGTTGGGTAAAAACATCGAAGCTGTCAGTAATCGTACTAATCGTGTTCTAATAAAAAACGCAAACAACTACTATAACCACTGTATCGGTAGAACAATACCATAGAAATCCAAAGAAAAAAGTGTGTACGTTCACAAAGGCAGCTAACACGTGCAAATTGTATAAATTGATGTCACTAGGTTAAACCAAGGAAGCTGAAACTGTTACAAACATCTAAGGTCAAAGCTTAAAAGCAATGATCGACGCTAAAAATAACCAAATGGAAACAGGTGTTTAAGGAAGTCGATAATGATCTCTGAGGAATGGGTTACAAAATTGTAATTGAAAAAAATAGACGATGTTCACACTTCAAGCTCATTTGAAATGAACAAGTAAGGGTTGCCAAAGACCCAACCCCGCATTGCCTATATACCCCAAAAAAGCGGAAAAGGTGGCGATCGATAGTATGTAACCCGAAAAATGGCCGAAAATTTTTAAAAAGTGCCACTTTTTAATAATTTCCGGTTGCTATCAAGACCTTCGATCCAAAAATAAATGTAATGTTCACATACTACTTCATTTCAAAAAAGAAGAGTATCACGTTACTATTTTCAATATTGACTTTTAGTCTACATTCGAGTAAGTACATTCCTCTAGTTCATCGCATATCGCTACTTCTCGATGTCATAGTGCGCATGAAATGAGTATATTCACTATGGGGTAAAACTGTAAAAATTACATACGGTCCACTTTTCATTGAATTCAATTACCCTCGATTTCTGCATTTCCTTAGTGTATTTAAAATTGTTTTCAATCCTTATATTAAATATGTTTCTATCCTACAGCTAACCACGAGAACAAACCCGGACAAGAAAAAATAGTCAACAAAATTGAAGTTCGCTTCAATTCAAAAACCTTTCCATAAATCAATGTCAATACCAAATGCACAAGTTCTTTCAACTACTCAAGAATAAATAAGACTTTGTACAAATATTAAATAGTACCCTACATTCCAAGACCGTCACGTAGAAGGAAAAACAAGACGGCATCTTGTAAATTAATTTAGATGATCGCGGTCAATATGACAGTAAGTATTCAAAATACGTTTTAAAGTAATTGGATTCAATTAAAACATATCAAGCAGATGTTGTGCATAAAATAATAACCCTATACTATAATATATCCTGTAGTTGTCGAGTATATATAATACAATGACACTTTCTTTCAATACGCTAAACAGCACAAGAAAAAAATGTCCCCATCGCTTGTGAAATACATGTTTTCAATGTGTGTACAAATGTAATTATGTAAGTAGAAATTCTGAGAAAATAACATTATGCAAATTATAAAGAAAGCAATCCACACATCACGGAACTTTGAAAGAAAATATTATAATAATATATTGTTTGTTCGTGTCTCTTGACAAAACATTTCTATTTTAAAACACAAGTTATTTATTCAGAGCTACTACAATTTTCACATTGTTTACACAGGTTATATACTTTAAAAACATATTTTGCACATTTTAACATAACAAACTATAATGAAATAATATAGATACGGTTAGAAACTTTTACTTTACGTTTATAAAATTTTCAAATATCGCGTTATGGTAAAAACTGCTCTAATTAAATATGTGTAAATATAAAAGTTGACGCAATACACAATTGCACTTACGTATTACGATATGTTGTATAAATAATGTGGGTGTGTAGTCGTTAATTCATAATTTTATTATGTCATAAAACTCACCTGAAAATAAAAACAATAATTAGTTTAAAACATAAGTAATAATTACATCACAAAATAAATATCAATATTGAGATATTTTTAATTTTATTATTACGTAGTATACTATTATAGTATAATAACATAAAGAAAATGTATTTATGTATCAAGGATATAAATAAGATAAATTATAATAGTAATGTGGTAGATATAACGTTTTATTTTATTTTCGCAATATTATTGAATTGATATTACATATAAACAAATAAAACTGTTTACAAAAAACTTTGAAGTAAAACTTTTATAGCAAGATGAGTTGAAAAAATCAAGCGATAAGATAAGATAAAACAAATTGAGGGGTTAGTGGTAGGTCCTCATTTGCTCACTGATACAAGCAGTGAGCAAATGAGGATGAGAGTTTGATATTAGTGTGGGTTCAATATATCTCTAAATTGGTCAATGAGTAGCTGTGCATAAATGAAAGAAAAATATGGAAATGCAAAGCGTAAACAAACCACATTGGCTTTTTATAAGCAGTATTACGTTAATTATCTTATTAGTACGATAAAATAACTAATGTAAAATGTACTATCGTAAATTATTATCGTACGCACAGTACAGAACACTTTTTAAAATTTAAATTTTTATATGTAGGTATAACAAAACCGATTTAGTTTAAGTAAATAAACGTGAAATAAATTATTATAATGATTAATAAAATTTAATGTAATTAAATAATCAATTTTGAGAAGCAACGCAATTTTGATTAATCAGAATATTAATTAAATGTGTATCAAATTAAAAATAGTGAGTGTGTTTCGAATTTTTTTTTTTTAATTTGATACACATTTAATTTTCAAGGTGAGTGATTAATAAAAAAATTTAAAATGTTGCTGTAAACGCAATAAACGTTTAACTTTTGGCGTATGTGTGTTTTAAAGTTGATTTTTCGCAATTCATCATATTAGATTTATTCACTTCTTGATGTCCGAATATGGTGGAATTCAACAATATTCATTCTGAAAATTTGATTTAATAATTATAAATATTCTAATTTGACCTTAGGCTAATAAAATTATTTTTTGCTATACTCGTATTCATCACGTTATCCAATTTCGAAGTTGATTGGCATGTATCGTAACAAATGAAAGCATTATTACAGTCTTTACCAAAGTGAAATAATGTACGTAAAAAATTATTTATCTTTGTAATCAGCAAACCATACTTTCAACGTTACCGTTATGTCCATAAACGTCACAAATGATTCTAGCCTAAAATGTTTTAACCCCGACGATATACTCAAACTTCAGCACTTTTACATTGCAAAAAATAATAACTTGGAAATAAATAACAAACGTCGAGTTAAGTTGTAAATTGCGGAGAAAATTTAGTTACATATTATATTTAATATGTAACACGCAGTACGTGTGTCATGTATTTATTTAAAACTACGACTTCTTGACTTCCACAACCAATCTACTTTTACTATGTATTTTATGAAGATCAGCAAATTGATTTTAATAATTTAAAAATTTAATAAAGTAAATATATAAAAAAGTTGAATTGTCTAAAACCAAATCAAATATAAATAAGTTCAGTTCCACGCAAAATTAAACTTTATACGTAGACATATTCATAATTATAATTCGTAGTAAAGTTTGTAACGTTTAATTTATCCTCAAGTTGAGCCTCCCATTGATGGAGATCTCATTTCACGCGATTGCCTACGGCTCATGCAAACGTAGCACAATATTAATGGCTTTGCATAATAATGTCTAGTTTTCCAAAAGCACATGACAACAATGGTAAGCATTCGATAATGTTTTCAGAAATGTCGATGATAAATTGATATTTTTATCGAACAGAATGCACAGATGGAAAGGTCTGCTGGAAATTATATATTTTGCAAATATAACAGATTCAAACTGGAAACAAACATTAATAAACACAACTTTATAATATTTGCTTGAAGCGCCCATTTCAACATATTTGCAGGCCTCTAATATTTCTATCTCAGTATTACTGTCACAACTTGACTGCTTCAAATGCTAGACTAATTAATTAAAAGCACTCAAAATGTTAAGTGCTCATATGTCAGTTGTATATTGTTAGATGGTAATAATAATTTATTTTAAGCATGCTTTGTAATCCATTTTTAATTAGAATGATGAGAATGGAAATATCGAGTGGGAGTAGTTTGGTACCAAGTAAATGATCGAAGTTTATTTGTTAACGAAACGGAATGAAAACTTAATGTGTTGAGCTTTAATTTGACCTCTCCACTGCTTTAAATTTTTAATGCGCTAGGAAGGAAGCGGTCTAATCCGCATAGCTTGGGAATTTGTTTTCCCAATCGTGCGCTGTGGTAGAATGGAGCTGAAAATTTATTGTACAACGTATGATTTTTATCCCTCCTGCTTGTATAGTGTGTGAAATATTGAGGTTGCTAAGCTAGGATAAGGTACCAAAAATGAAGGGCTGATAATGGTTAAAATGTGTGAGTGGAATTCAGAAATGTTTTTGTATTATTTATTAGAAAATTGTAGTGCTTTTCTTAAAATACCGGTTTTTCCTTATGAGAAACATTATGGGATGTTTATTGTGGGTTGTAACATTATGTTATGTACTATACATTATATATAGTAGTGGATAATAATACTAAAACAAATATCAAATTACGACTGATGTTAATAATGATGAAAATTATGATGGATGATTTGCCAATATTGTGCAATTACTATAACTTTCTTAAGTTTCAAACATTGAGAATTGATTGGTGTATTTGAATTATTTGTCAAAGCATTTAATTCACAGTTTAATCAATCACAAAGTTGCAAATTATATCTAAGTTGATAAAGTGTGAGGTGGGGTATAATTTTATTATATTGGTTTGTTACGTAAATACCGCAAACTAATATTACAACAAACATAGGAAGCTAACGCATGAACCTACAGCTTTCTTGCAAATATAATTCGTTGGCGACTCCGTTCCATTCATTTTGATTTTAATTTAGATAGGAATGTTTAAAGAAAAGGCCGACACGGAATGATAAATTTTTAAACATCCTGCACATGTTATAAAACTTTCAACTCTTACCGGTGAGTTTTGCTCAGAAACGTTGCAAATAAAAGAAAAAAATCGTTCGAAGACGCTTTTGTATCGCGCTCATCTTAAGTTTTCCATCTGCCAAAGGTTCAGTGTCTGGGAAGCATATAAATCTTGTAGAATTTACGACTAGGCATCTGCTTGTGAAGTGCACGCGGGCCTGCTTCACTTTCATTAGTGCTCTTCCAGGAAATAAATATCAAATATTCACGCCGCATTTGTGTAAATAATAGATACTCGAGAGGTGGCAGTTACAGTTTTCTACAAATTGCACTTCATTTATTCAGCACTATTTGAATGAGCAGTAAGAATGAAATATGCGTTTGGCAGTAAATCATTTGGCAAGCTCTTATTAATCTTGAAAAATTACATAATTCGCCTACGAAATTTCAGTTCAAGTGCGCCACTTGTGCGCACGTTGTGATATTAAAAACGTGATAGCCGCGAGGGCGTAGGACTCTGCTACGTAAGCAAACCCTCGGAAACCCTCCGAAAGGGTGACAGATGAAACGGTATCAACTAGTGGGCTCTAAGTTATCCTGGCAAGGATTTTTCCAAGCAAGCGCGATCCAGTTGGCAAACACCTGCGGTTTGAAACGGATTCACGTCGTAATCTTACGGATAGACGATGAAACCAGTTTCCATTTATCCTGTCACTTACGGATGTGCATATACATACAGCTTCGCTACAAAAGAAAACTAATAAAAACGTCAAACGTATCTGTTTCCAAATTTATGCTCATTCGATAGAAACCTCTCTTTAATACGTTTGAACCAAAATGAGACATTTTGCAAACATTGCAAAAATATAACAGAAAACCATTTGAAAATAAAATAAATGTTTCAATAGGCTTTTATTTTAAAAAAATTAAATGTAACTTATATTATAGTCAAACCTAAATTAAGATACCAAAAATAAAAAAATAATTTAAATTTAAATCTTAAATAAAAATATTTTCTGGCTTTACGTTGTATCTCAGTTTAATAATAATTATATATACAAATAATTCATTACAGATGTTATAAATCGTATAAAATTATACAAAAAAATTATATATAAAAAATGCACAAAAATTAAAGAAAATTAAAAAAATATTAAAAAATTTAGAAAGATAAAAATAAAAAAGAGATATAGGTTTAAAAAGTTACAAATTAAACAAACAAAAAATAAATATAAAAATAAAAACAAATAACGACATAAAACAAAATTTACAGAAATTAATTAAAAATTTACAACAAAAAAAATAAAATCAAATCTCATAAGAAAAATGGGAGTTTGCTTGGACTATACACCAAAGGGGATAATTTTGAAATGTGTTATTTATACCGCATGCGATATTTTAGCACTTTTGTGACGTCACACTTTTTTTTGAATTGTTGGTTTTGAAATGTGTTATATTATAACGCTTGCGGCAATTTGTATGTAAGGTCACATGTTAAAACACCGCATTTAAAATAATATGTGGTTTGCAAATGTGTTATGTCAAAATTGATATGCTATTTATATCACGTCATTATGATACCGCCATAGTAATAACACTATACAAATCGCAAGTGTTATCTTCACTTTTGAGAAAATAATTTCATTAAAATAAATAAAATGGATCAGTTAAAACATTTAAAATTAATTTTAATACAACAAAAATAAAAATTGAATGTTCAAGTATCAAAATAATCCTTCATTCACACTGTCTAAGATTCAAGAAATTGCACATTAAATATTTCTTTTGCGATTAAATTTGTAGAAACATCTCAGGTGGATTTAATGTCCAATTTTATTCTAAATTGTGTAGTAATTTGATTAAAATACATTGGACGATGCTATAGGTGGCGTTTATGGAACGCAGTATTATATTCTGTGATGCATTAAAAAATAATGGTCTAGCTACGTTGTATGTCCTTTTCTTGAATTATAAATAACTGAGCGGGTGGGCGGGACACTATGATTTGAACTACTAGTCCAGATTACTCAGTTACGTAACTTGCCCACCCGGCCCAGCGGTTTTTTAATCAAGAAATTGGACATTAAAACTTTTTTTTGCGATACAATTTTAAGAATCATCTCAGGTGGTTTTAATGTAAAGTTTAGTGATTATTCAATAGGATAGCGGTGGATGGGTTAGTATGATTGGTAAATGTTTTCCAAATAATAGCTGTCGGCACAGCAACAAATGTGTTGGAAAACTAAAACATTAGTTTAGGCCACTTAACTTAACGCAAATAGAAACAAAGTATAAAAAGTTAGCACTCTTTGGTCAAAATTCACTTCAAATTATGTTGTGAACTGTGCTGACTGTGTAAGTTATTATTAATTTTTCATACTTTCATTGTTTATCAATTATTAGTCGAAATAAAGCCATACTGATGAGAAATAAATTTCCAAACGCGTCTATGGATGATTTTAGACTATTTCATTATATTGTACAATCGTATTTCCTTCATTATTCAATTATTTATTTTAACGTTTTTAGTTTTTTATATTATTATATTTTTTTAAAAATTTTCTTTGAATCACAATTTACTTTTTAAATTTTTAGTATTACATTACTAGTAGTACTAGTTGTAATACGCAAGTTACTTTTGTATTATACGAAGTAATTTGTTTTTGGTCTTTGTAAGACGTCTTTACACAAGTTAAACAATAAATTCGTTTTTCTGTATTATTTTTAATTCATTGTGTAGTTAGTGATCTTTTTCCAAAAAAACAAAATTTTGCCGGCTCTCTCCAACCATGTATAACAAAAATTTACGGAATTTTTGACCGTTTCAAAATATATAGCGTCCATTCTTTAGTACTTGTATATAAATCTCGATGGTCAAAGATGGATATTAATTCTTGGTTAGGAAAAATCTGCATGCAAAATGTCTCAACACGCTGTAAAGAAACCATCTTCTGTTTCAATGATACTTCGCTTTCGGCTTATTGTTATCAAATATTTTATGTCCAATATTATTTTATATAATAGCTTTTATTTCTTTAGTATACATTTTTAATGTACAATAATTTTTAATTTATATGTAATAATAAAATTTAAAAATCCCGCGTTAATTTTTTTTATAGAAGTTCGCATAATTCATTATGATTGGTACTTGCTGTAACAGAATGATGTGTGAACGCAGCTAAATACCGACAGGGATAACGCAAACGGTAAATTTAACACATGGCATTGACACATTTCAAAACTAGCATATTCGACATAACGACAGACAAACGTGATACTTAAAACGTGCTAAAATAACGCCAGTCGTTATAGCGGTACGAATAACACATTTCAAAACTAAGCCCCCAGAAGTTAAACTTTGATTACAAGTACATTTTTTTAATAAAAATTCATATCTCATAAATTATTAAAAATAATCCAAACCCGTGACCTGTGAGACAGAACCTTTGACCTAAAAACCACGACACGCAAACCCCAACTCACGACCCACGATCATTATGCCACAAACCGCATCCCACGACCTGTAACGTACGACCCGCGACCCATTGGTTTAAAAACGCTCTATGAAAATTCACGATCCGCATCCCACGGCTCGCATCCCACTACTCGCATCTTACGACCCGCAAACCATCGGCGGCTTAAATCTCTTAAAGGGATACTAATGAACTGACTAATTACACCGACTGCATTTCAATTTTTTTTAAATCGCTCAGAATAAATTGGGTGCTCTTTAAATCTCACACCCCGTGATACCCGACCTACTATCCACAAACCGCAACCAACAACCCAGAACCCACGACTCACAACAAGTAGCACTAATACTCAAGAAGTGAAAAAGTTGGAAATAAAAATAAAATAAACTGCCTTTAGCAGTAACACAATCATATTGTTGATAAACCACCACGACTTTTGTATTGGTGAGATTCTTTGCTAACCAATACATATTGGAAGAACCACCACCCTAGTTGGGCCCCAAGGCTTCATGCGCGCATATCCTATAACAAATTACACTAGTATGTTGCACGCAAATGACAAATCAATATTTTTATATCGTATTAATCGGCCAGAAATTTATAACGCTCTGATGGCATTTCAAAACAAAAATTTTTCTGGTTACGACCATATCTCGCCCTTCATATTAAAGCAATACATACAGGAATTTTAAGATCCACGTGTAAATATCTATAATGAATCTATGGTTTCCGCTGTTTTTCCAAATATCTTAAAGCTGTCTGTAATTAAACCGGTATTTAAAAGGGTGATTCAAATCTCTTCAGTAACTATAGACCCATAAGTTTAATTTCAGTATTCTCTAAACTATTTGAAAAATTACTGACTATAAGAATTAAGGAATTTTTGGGATGTAATTTTTTCAATAAATTCCAACACTGCTTTCTACCAAAACGTTGAACTACTTCACTACTATTCAGCATTGTCAAAGAATTAATCGAGAGACTATCTTCGGATTATTTCTTGATTTTTGCAAAACGTTTGATTCAATGGTTCACCAAATATTTCTTCAGAAGCTGAATTTAATTGGCATTTGTAAAGGGGCAAATAAAGTAATTGCTTCGTATTTGAAATATAGAAAACAAAAGGTAACAGTTGTCATGGACAATCAAAAGCTGGAATCAAGACGATGAAAATGGTGCAGATGATAACGGTGTGCCGCAAAGAAGCACTTTAGGTCCTCTGTTAGTCATTATTAACTTAAATGATCTGTTTAGCGCCATTTTTCATCGACCAAATTGATAAACTTTAAAGATGATTCAAATTTGCTAATTAGGGCCAGTACATTGTTTAATGCCAACCATTTAGGCAATACTTTTCATTTAGACAATACTGGTTTCACCAAAATAGCCTTCTCCGTAAAGACAAACAAACAAATTGTGTAGTTTTCAAAAGCAATACAAACAATTCTACAACAAGCATATATAGATTAGGTGTTCAATTTGTTGAACTTTTAAATTACGATGCTCACGTAAATCAAATATCCATAATATTAAACAGAAACTGCTTTGCCTTACGATCATTGGCTAAATTCTTGCCATTATTTGTACTTATAAGTGTATATTGTGCAAGCTTTGCCACACATCTTCAGTATTGTGTGGTAATCAGGGATGGTACTAATCAATTGAATGTACTATTTATTATTGAAAAAAAGGTATCCCTGCAATCCAAAAAAATGAAAGCTCAGACTTGTGTTGGGGCATTTTAGACTAGCTAACCTACTAACATTACCTGGTACTGATACATTTTCAATTGCGTAATGTACCTGCGCAATAATAAACGTAGTTTTTCAAAGTATATGCAATATCACGAAAAACCACAAAGAAATGTGAAAAGGAGAAATGAAAAACAAGACTACTTTAGAAAAAGTCAAATGTGACCCTTCCAGACAGCCATAAGCAGATTATATAACATCGAAAGAAAAACCGCAATTTGAAAATGGCAAATCAGTGGAAAGGAAAATTCGCAGAATACGTCTTCAAGGGCTTTTTAGTAAAGAAAAGTAAAATGTATGATGGAAGCAGTGCTCAAGACAAAAAATGGTATTTACTGTGGTTTTTGCCTATCACCCCTTCTCGTATGGTATTTAATAGAGCCACTAAGACATCAGGCAAATCGTTAAACAATTTAATTTTTAAAGACCCAGGCAAGACAAAGTTAATCAAAGATGTCTTGATGCGTTTTCAGATGAATTATATTGCAGTAGCTGCACACATCAAAAAATTGTTTCACAAGCCAGACCAAAGTCTATAGATGATTAAATAGAAGCGACCAGATGTATACTTGATCTGGGGTGGTACTAATCAATTGAATGTACTATTTATTATTTAAGGAAAGGTATCCCTGCAATCCAAAAAAATAAAAGCTCTAGGCTCGTGTCGGGGGCATTTTAGACTAGCTAACCTACTAACATTACCTGGTATCTACATTTTCAATTGCGTAATGTACCTGCGCAATAATAAACGTGTTTTTTCAAAGTATATGCAATATCACAAAAGAGCACAAAGAAATGTGAAGAGGAGAGATAGAAGACAAGACTACTTTAGAAAAAGTCAAATGTGACCCTTCCAGACAGCAAAATCATGGCCATTAGCAGATTATATAACATGGAAAGAAAGACCGCAATTTGAAAATGGCAAATCAGTGGAAAGGAAAATTCGCAGAATACGTCTTCAACGGCTTTTTAGTAAAGAAAAGTAAAAGTTATGATAGAAACAGTACCTGCGCAATAATAAACGTAGTTTTTCAAAGTATATACATTATCACGAACATCATACTAAAAACATAAATATATAGGCATACCCAATCTATCGACTCTCTCTAACAAGAAAAAAACACGGTGTGCATGCATGGGTAAGCATAACGTATTAATCTGCTTTGTCAAATAAAATAAAAGCACTCGTAGATCACAAAAACAAATTTAAATATACAATATTTAGAATATTATAATTATTAAATAATTACTACTTTTGAAATTTTATAAATTTAAATTTTAAAATAAATGTTTAAAAAATTCACATCGGGTAGGCATCGAACCTACAACCTTTATTTTTGTTGGCTGGAACGGATATAATAATGCAAAAATATTTTATATAATTTATATTTTCAATGACTTTATTATTTTAATTACTCTCGTTATTTTTTGTTAAATTCGTTATTTCGTTTATTCTTCCTTTTCTTTAATTTAATATTAAAGTTTAAATGTTGGTGTACTTAAGACAAGGGACAATTACAGACTACAAACAAGAAAATTATATTCGTATTGATAAAACATAGATAATATTGATGCGCATCTTTAGATAGCAGTCAATTTTAGGATAGTTAAAAATTAATAAATTATCTCAAAGAAAATAACCGCGAAAAAACATTGTATGATTTAAAAGAAAATGTTAAAGTATAGATAAATAAAAGGAAAATGTAAGTAGTAAGATAAAAATATAAAAAAATAAACGAAATAAACGAAATAAATAATGATTGCATAAAGAAATTAAAAAAAAAATAAACTTTGTCTGAAACATAATAAGAAATAAAAATTAAATATTACAAAAGAGTAAATGTAAATACTCAGTCATTAATTGTAATTTGTCCGATAAACATGTCAATTAGAATAAATGGTATGTAAATTTATGTAGATCAACGCATTCTTTGACCCAAACAAATATTAACTAATTTTGTAATTAATTGTAAGCTTATTTTAATTTCTACTATACATACCAATTAAATATAAAATAAATAATAGTAGAATTAATTTAATCATAAATATCACTTAAAATCTACTCTTATATAAGTACATTAGATGGAAATTTTATTTACTATTCTTCAATTGCCTTTGTCGATATGTGATAAAAGATCTAAAAAGTTCAATCCTATGCATAAACTAGTACTGCATTTAAAAAAAAACTAATTAAGGCTGCTTTTGGTTTATATTTTGAAAACTTGCTTAGTTAAAGTATTATATTATTTGCAAAATTAACATACATAGGTTTACTTAAGTAGAATATTAAAAAATAGTAATGTATTTACATAAAGTGTGTACGCAAAAAGTTTTTAGTTTTCCATAAAATCTCCTTCATATAAATGGACTTGGCTGGATTTTGCATTGAAAATCAATTAAAAATATCCTATAAAACAAATATTTTCTGCATGCTATATATTCCTTCATTATTGTCACATAAACTGTAATTTACACCCAACAAATTTAAATCAATGGTAGTCAAAAAATTATGATTACAATTCGCTTTTGTTCATTTTTAATGTTCTCTATTGTATTTGTTGGATTTATGGCATGTTATTGATATGGATCGCAGAACAAAGTCACGCTCCGTGGGTGTAATTAATAATTACTAAAATGATTAATGCAGTCTACCCTTTACCACTTTCATACTCTTTGATTAAATTTATATTAGATTACGCAAATTAACATTTGTTATCGTGCTGGAACATTTCAAATTCTAGGAACGATTTAATTATGTTATTATCTGACCCATTTCTAAAACAATGCATGTTAATTATATAGTAAAAACTTAATTTTCTGTCATGGTTAATATTACCGCTGTCTATAAATTTATTGCACGTTTACGTTAGCCTTCGCTATACATTCTTGTACATTATTTAAATTGTATGATTTATTGTTGAAAAATTAGTAAGCTTTTAATATTTCCTACAAGAAGTTTTCAAGTTGCGCAACAACTTGTAAGGTAGTTTGCGTAAAATTAGTGTCCGCAATATCTTGCGAATATTATTAAACTGACGCTATTAAAATTTTCTCAGCAACCGGCGTCTTATTTATTAAATATCTTTCGCAACTTATGTGCATATATACTTTTTTATCGTAATTATATTCATAGTTGTTTTCATTACTAGGACTTCTATATATTCCAGTCAACTACTAGATAAGTCAATATCAAATTATAGACGGATGCGATTTAATCTATATAATACACACCTGAGATGCAAATGGTGGTTGAATTAGATTACGCAATTAATATGATCCTGACATATTGAGTTTATGTAATTGCAGCAGTAGGAAGGGATATTGCGGTAATTCCCTTGTAACATCATTAATTCTATTAAAATCAACTCCAAGAAACACCTTTGCATGAAGTGCATTATTTACAAGTTATGCATATCTTCCTAAATAAAAAACTATTTAGTCAACTATTATTATTGTTTATTAGAATAGAAATTTCATATGTACTAACAAATATTAATATATTAGCAATACCTGCTTGGACAACCGTATCTTGACCTGCGCTTCAGCTAAAGCGGGCTTCTGATTAGATGAAATTTGGACAGATTCTTATGTATACAAACTATTTGAATATTGTGAATAATTTGCATATTGCGTTTTGTTTTACAAAACTTTATTAAAGGCAGCGATTCATTCAATAAAATTTAAAGTTAATTTACTCAAAAGTTAATAAACATAATTTATTTCTGTCTATAAGCTCCCCCAAAAAAAAATAGTAAATCAAATAGTAAATAAAAAAGTAATTTGACAATTTGTGTTGTTGCATTATTTTCAAAATTCTTTATACGTACTCTAATATATATATATATATATAAAAGTACAAAGTTGAAGAACAAAATTTCCAATGTGCGAAAAAATATTATCCTGCAAAAATAATCAAAAAATTATTATTTCTTTGTCCTAACAGCTGGATGTTAAATGAATATTTTTTGATGACGTAGACAATACACTCGCCGGAGGTTCCTCCAAAAATCTAGAAATTTTACAATGTTTATGTTTTTATAGGTGCGTCAAATTCAATATGTCCGGTCGACTTTAAATTCGAATATGGGATCTTGTATTAGTCGGCCTTCCTTAAGTTAATTCAGTAGTTTTTGTTTATGATTGAAATACACATTGAATTGTCAATTATATAAATAATATATCCGTTGAATAAAATTTCTACTAATTTAAATAAAACGACGTGATAATGGAACACAAATCTGATTAAGACTTGATATAAAGTTTATCGACTCGCATAGTCATAAGTCCTTCCATGTACAACGCAAGACCTCAAATGGTCATTGGGAATGACAATAATGAACTCATCACAGAATGCAAGCGCTTGGAACTGGAACTCGCAAAATTACCGGCGGCTTTCAAATCACTACTCAGGTGGTACGTTTGCTATAATCCGAAAGAATTTAAAAAAACATTTCCATTTTGTTGACACCCAGAAGAAAAAAGATGATCTTTACCAGCTAGTAAAAAAATGTTTGCCGACCAGTTTGAAGACAAGAAGAACCACACTGCTGGTGTACTTTTTGAAAAGACCACAAAGAAATACGAAGAAGAGAGATGGAGACCCTTCCAGACCCTTTTTATGTTTTATGTTTATATTATACATCATTACCCCTAAGTAAGCCGATGGCTTGTCATAGCGGGGTTTTGATGGGACCAACAGCTTATAAGGTGACTTCCGAACCGAATGTATTTATGGTTTTCAATTTGTTTCGCAGTTTACATATAGAACAAATTATATTGCATTTATTTCGGGCGGAATCGGTAAACACGGCTAAACTCTTTATACAGTTCGGTATGATCGGGTATTTTACAATAAATTTTTGCTTTACTTCAACACTTTGCAAGTACAAATCGTTTACGTTGTTTTGCGAAAAATAATCAATTTTAAAATTAACCACAAGAACTACAGCCTAAAATAATCTAAATGTTTATTTATTATTATAAAAAGGTACGTTTTAATTAACATTTCATTTTTAATTCGACAAATTTTCCATCGCTTTCTTTTGTTGTAGCTCTACCGAAATCAAATGTTCTAAATGTACAGATTGAAGAAAAAGGGGATATTTTAGACTCTTCGGGAACCCCTCCCGTAATGTGCTGAGTGGTTTATGCATCGCCTTACAATGCTACGGCGAGTATCCTGTTAGTGAGAAATGAAAGGACTAGTTTGACTAATGCGAAATAGCTTCAGAAGAATGGCCATGATCCAGGCGTTGTCTAAACCTTCTCGACAGTGACGCACCCAGGATTTAATCTTGGGAGGGGTGCAAATATATTGCGTCTCATTTACTTCCCGTCGTGAATGTTGTTTATTCGCTTACAGGAATTTCTTCATCAAAAACAATGTTAGCGAATGTTTTAGAGGGAGTATGAGCTCCCCCTGCTTTAACTTTAAGATGGAAAAAGAGAGCTATAATGATCTCTAAAACCGCTAACGACTTTGTTTATCAGGCGGGACAACTGGTGCTCAAAGCTTTAGCTTCGAGATACTATCCGTATAATAAGAGTTGCAAAAGTTATAGACCCATTGTAATTGCCAAAAACTCGTTTGAGTCTTAAGTTCAAAAAGTAATGCCTCTTTCTTGCAAGTATTACTTCTCACATCAAGTTGCGGAAGACGGAACATTAAAAAAAAAATAAAACACTCATCTTAAGCCTATTTAGCCCGGTTAATGCGTTAATACTTTTTAAAACTCGATATTTGCAGGGCATTTATTAAAATGCGTACTTACGCAACACTTTTTGCGTTTTTAATTTTTCTATGTATACATTCCAAATGGGTGTGAGCCTTTCAGCAGCTAGGCTATCAAAAAAATAAGTTCCGTGGCATCGTTCCAGTAATTATTTCAAATTTGGTTGTGCTTGCTTGCTT
>JARJEC010084729.1:0-23279 GCA_030264575.1 Tachinus sp. AB-2021 | reverse complement strand
GTGCCCGAAGTATCTCTAAATATGAATATATGTAGATTTAACGTTTCCTTCTATGTCTTTTGGTGACCAGGCGTACTCTGTTATTTGTTGCTATGTGTGAATTGTATTTTTTTTGTACTTTTATGCCACTCAGTGACAGTCATATTCAGTTGGAAAACAGGCATATTTGACCAGGGATAGCGTAATCTGCTTCCTCCGGTGTTTGCCTTTATGTATTCCAACACCTGTGCCATTTTAATTTTTGGTCCCATTTATGTACCTACGTTTTTTTACCACTCGTCTTCCTATATCAGCACTCAAGAGGTAAATTGTGTTAAGTTCTTTTTATAAATTGACGTTAACTTTTGATTCTTTTAGAAAACTCTTATTTTTCGTTGGGGTAATCGTATTTAAGGCTATAGTTTGTTTAAGTAGAACTGTCATTCAAGTAAAACGTATTGTTACAATGATTTTACTTATCACAATTTTCCTCTTGAGTGTTGATATATTTAATTCTTTTATGGAATAAAATTGTTGGCTTTATATCATTTGCAGAGGCGGATAGTTTATAGATAATGGATTGATGTATTATTGGATAATTTTCCTACCTTATCTACATTAGTATGATATATATTTAAATGATATGTCAACTACCTTAAAGCTTATGGTAGTTTTCAACAGCTGTGTTTGTACTCCGCCAAGTTTGGTACTCTTGTAGTCAGTTATAAACATTCTATTCTTGCAACGACATCAGTAGATTTATAATAGGTAAAAAAATTTCTCAAATATATTGAATTGTACCTACAGTTAAAACAAATATTCCAATTCGATTTTTGTGATTATAACATGTTAAAGGAAATGCTGGTTTGAAAAACATTTCAGAACATTCAATAGACGTCATATTACGACTTAAAATGTTTGTCACCAAAATGATGATTTAATTATATCAAACTATGGTGGGTTTCGGTAAAAATGTTCAAAAAATATATGGTTTTAATATAATTGTACCATGTGAATTCTGAATATTAATGAATGCTTTTAAAAGTTATCACCTTGCTAACAGTTTTAAAAATATTAATTAATATATCAGTGCCTAAATTAGTATAGCATATTTTTTACCATGTGATACTATGGTAATTTTTACGTAATATTGTACAATTAAACAACAACTAGTAAATGACGTAGATATGACGAACTATTGTCACTTGCCATGGGTGTTATTATAGATATGGTAAATATAAAATACAATTATACTATTGTTCTAATGCAGAGAACAATCAAATATTTACAATTGTGTTATCTAAAAATGGTTTTTGATCTACTATTTCATGTTTAAAAAGCATTGATTTTTATTTATACTAGCACAGAACGTATTTTGTACGTGGTGATTTGGTCATATTTGTCAAAATTAAGAGAAAAATACTTTTCTAACTGTGTCAAGTATATCTCTAATACACATCGATGATTAACTTTCGTGGTTAAGATAAGTCGTTTTACTTAAATTTTATAAAATAACTTTTTTGCATATAAAAATTACCATTTTTTCAGTTTTTTTTTTGTCATCTTAAAAATATATATATTTTATAATAAACAGAAACGTTGTGTTTCATCATTTCAACGAAAATCAGCAAAAAATTTAAAACGGACAATTTGTTTTAATATCTGTTTTTATTTGCACTAAAATTGCTAAAATAGCGCAAGTAAATTTATTTAACGCCCGTATTTTGCAATAATATATTGATTTCCTACGCTTGTTTTCTGCTTTCGAGTATCCTTGACTTTAGACCAAAATCTTGTGTGATTGAGTAACTTGTTTTGACACAAATGTATTTGTTTTCCAATCAACTGTTCAATTAATTCCCGCAATTTTAATTAGACATGTAGAAAACGAGATATGCAATTGTTCAGAATGTATTTATTTTAATCAAATTGAAATAATTAAACAATTTTGCCTTGGCGCTTGCTGTTTCTCTTCAATGCAGCCTTGCCTGAAATGAAAATACTTTTATTTAACACATAACAATATGTATATTTAAATTTCTTCAATTCAACCACGTGCAGCCTTTCTATTGAAAAAAATACACATTGTTAAACAATTAAACGTAATTAAAATTATTTTTCCAAGGCAGCCGATGACTTTTCTCGTTTTTGTCATATTTTTCCTTGTCGATAGTTTAAATGTAATGAAGTTGAAGCTTAATTAGCCTTTCTGTTTAAATAAAGTTAAGGTCAGCGGCGGGGCACGTGCGCGCTTGAAATGTCACGTGTTCGATATTGAATATGATCCTGCGGCGCGCGTTGCATACATTTTTCTTACTGCATGTGCCGGCTGAAATGTTGCACATTGCTGGTGCATAACAAATCCAGCAACGGTTCGGTTTTTACCTTCAATTGATAAAAATAGAAATAATGCTCGAGCATTTTTCAAAGTCATTTGGGAAAGGAAATATTAACATATTTAATGCTTTGTATAATGCAATAATTAGTCTTAAGAATTGTTATACTTGATTATGTAAAATTATAACAAAATCTTTCTACATTTAAAATTTATTTGAAAATTAATAAAATAATAGATATTAAACGTTTGGGTGGGTTTTATTATAATAATTAATTAAAATACCCACCCACACGACACGTCCGGTATACGTTTAAATGTTATAATTATTTCAATTACAAGTTTTTAATTTTGACCTAATTAATAATTAAGGTTGTGCGGCGTGACAAAGGGGTGTGAATCAATTATACATAAATATGACGAGACCGTAATTATCCTCAGTAATTAATTTTTAAAACTTTATGCACGAAATATTAATCATTACAAGAACTGCATTCGTTTTGATATTGACGCGCATGCAATCGTTCGCAAAAAAAACATCTGCATTTTAGCAGCAATTTTGTGCTGTGGTTAATTTGAAAATTATATATGCAATGCAATTTAAAACTTGTTAGCTGAAATCATATCTAATTGATATTACTTTTAAGTGAAATTTATAAAATAAATCAAGATTTTTACTTTATAATGTGTAAAAAATAATAAGTAAAAATCCACATTTGTTGATATTAAAAAAAGTATTGTAATTCAAATTTCTTAGAAAATATATATGTTGTGTACAAATGTTATTGAAGTTTATAGAAAGCTTCTGGAGTTATTGGAAAGTTTGTTTTATAATTTTCGTTTTGCTTTGCTGTTGTCAAAAATATATATTGTGATTGGGACAATACTACATTCGTCCATTAAATTTTAAAAATTTTAAATTATTTGTTACCTGCGTGTTAAATAACGTTTATGGGAAGTGACATTAGTCAGTCACGTCTTCGTCTTTTTGACGTAACAATAACCACACTATCACGTATCTTGGAGTCGCTAGAATAATTTATTTTTTATGTATCTATTGCGCAACTAATTTTACTATGGCTGAGTTTCCATATATTTTTCTATCTATTTTTTGTTTATTTATTATTTTGTGTATATATTTGTTAATTTTTCTTTTTTTGTGTTATTTTGTTTAATACTAAGTATTTTTGTTTGATTCGGTTTTTCTTCGATTATTATTACTTTTTAATATTCCGATATTTTTTCAGGACACTTACTTAAACTTTTACTGCATTTCGAAATATTTTGAGACTGTTTCAACGACTTTTCTTAATTAACATTTCTACACAAAATTTCATCACAAATTCAAATTTTTAATTTTCGAAACGTTTTTTTTAACTTTTCGAGCGTTTTATGTTGAAAGAAAGCTTTAAGAAATTTTGCAATCTTTTACAAATATTTTTATTATTTTTAGAAATTTTTATATAGTTCCGGATATTTTTTGACATTCTGCAATGGTATTGTTACTTTTTTGGTTGTTTTTTGTTTTTTTGCTATTATTATTTATTTTTGTTGTTTCTTCAATTTTTCGATTATTTCATTATTTTTATTCATGTTTTTTGTCTGTTTTGTTTAATTTTTCTTTAATTTGATATTTTTCTCAATTTATTTTTGTTACTTTTATTATTTTTGTAATGTTTTTTAATTTTTGGTTTAATTCGGTATAATTGTTTTTTTTTTGTTAATTGCCCCTATTTCTTTATTTAGTTTTTTTAATGTACTGTATTTTATTTTATTTTTCATTAATTACTCTTCATTTGTTGTCTTATTGTTATGTTTATTTTTTATGATTACAGTATTATTAAATATGTTTGTATAGTTTTATTGAACAATAAACAATGTTTGTTTTTTAATTCAATATTTTGTATTTTTTTGTTTACTTTATTTTTTGTTGTTCTTGAATTACACTTTTTTTAAATTTCTGCTTAATTTGATTTTATCAGTTATTTATTTATTTATTTATTATTTTTGTTTATTGTTTTTTTAACTTTTTTAAATTCTCTATTTTTGCTAAAGTTTATGTTTTGTTATTTTTTATTTCGTTCTAATAAACAAGTTTATTTTTTGTTATCTTTGTTGTTTTTATTTATTAATTTTTGGTGTAACTTATTATTTAGTTTTAATTTATATATTTTTCTAATTTATATTAATTTATTTGTTAAATTCGTTGTATTATCAGTTTTATTATTCATTATTTTGTTGTCGTTTTTGATTGTTACATTATTATTGTGTATATTTGTTTGTTTTTATTGTTTTTTATCCATATTTTAGTTTTATATTGTATATTCTTTGCATTTTTTATTTATTTCGTTAACGCAATATGTTTATTCTTTGGTCTAATTAGTTCAATTTGTTGTTCGTTTTTGCTTTGTTATTAAATTTTTCCTCGTTTTTTAATTGCCCTTTCCTTATTTTTTGTTTAATTGGATTTTTTTTGTTGTTTCTTTTCATTAATTTTCGATATTTATTAATTCGTCTTTTATTTCTGTTTGTTTTGTTTTGTTTTTTATTTATTTCGATATTTTTAAAAATTTTCTAAAATTTGTAATTTTTATTATTTTATTTTATATTTTTTGCTTATTCTATTTTTTGAAATAATGTTTTTGATTGCATATTTATAATGTATTTTTTGATTAATTTGTTATTTTGCGTTGTTTTTTTTTTGTACACTTCTATCTCTTTTAGTTCATTTAATCTGACGATTTTGTTTAATTTTTACTTAATTGAGTGTTTATAAAACAATTTTTGTTTAATACTACAATAAAGTACTACAACTTTTTTATTGACTTATTTTTCCAGATGTTATTTTTGTTTATTTAGCGAGTATGTTTTTATTTTTTGTTTGCTTAATCATTTTGTTTATTTTCCTTTATTTTTCATATAATTTGTTGTCAATTTACATTTATTTTTTGTTATTTTACTTTAATTTTCTTGTTTTTGTTTATTAATTAATTAATTAATTTATTTTTATTTAGTTTTTGATTAATTTTGTGTTTTACAAAATGTTGCAAATGTGTTTCTATTTAATTTTGGATTATTTCAATAATTATTATGTTTCGAATGTGATCTATATTTTACACAGTGGTTCAAATTTAAAAAAATATAAACTGACATAAAAAATGTCATTTGCAACTCAGATGATTTTTATATTCTTATTCATTCTGTTATAAATTAATTGAATAAATTTGCAATATACATTATCCAAACTTGCGAAACAAATAAATATCTGTGATGAAAAATACTTAAATAATAATTTAAAACATAAATAAAGCAATAAAATAAATATCGCAGAGATTTACAAATCGCGAATCAAACATAAATAACAAAATTTCCCAATAATTATCATTGGTATTTCACCGCCTCTAATATATATTTCTGCATGCAAAATTAATTAACATTGTTTAGAAATTGTTCAATTACACAATACAGTGAAATAGAAAGGAGGGCTCTTCAAACACTCCCGTTTTAGAATTAATTAAATCTACTTTCTTCACAATCCAAACCACACGAAAAATTACATTCATTCCGATCGATTCGAAAATATTATAAACAAAATCTGACAGGTAATCGAAAACTAGTTTCGAGTTACGATTTAAATGTACAGTTCCGTTTATTCTAAATTTGTTTCGTTTATCACTTGATTTATATCAACATGAATTCTAACAAATGAAATAACAATAAAAATGAACTACAGGTGGTTTAATTATTCCATCTAATTACACGATTAAACGCACCGCGTTTTTTAAATAATAAATAATGAATTATATTATTAATAATGGGAACTCGTCATGCAAGAAATTACATGCACCTTTTTTTTTCAAGACCTTGATATTGCTTTAATTATTTTATCACTGCTTTAAATGAATGATCTAATACTTTATCATAATTTTTTTAATGTATCATAATAAATATGCTGACGGTCGGTTGGATTATAATTTATACGTGTATTGATTTAGTCGCGTTCCAGCTATGTAATCATATATAGCGTAATCAAATTACGATTAACAGTTTGTGGTATATTAATATTAATTAACGCGAATGTATTCTATTTCAATTTGATAATGGTGTTTAATTAGGTTTACGATACTAATAAAAATAGTGCTCCAGTTAGTTTATAAACAAAACGAAATCTGCTTTTAAAATCGGTGCCATGTGATTTATTGATTGCAATTGCATCATTGTTGTAGGTGTGAAGAAAAGTTCAATTTAAGTGTGCCAAATCAATCAATCAAGTAATAAGTTCAGCCATTAAATGGGGATCGGATCAAAGTTTTAGATTCTATTTCAAACTTTATTCATTCATACGGAATTGCATTGTGATTGCATTTGATAAATTATTATTTGAAATGGTGCTGTCGACAAATTTGCAACTTAACATAACAAGTTATATAAATACCATCCATTTCGTGCTATGTTATTGCCCACGTGATTTTATTATTAGATGTACTTATTGATATTTTGTGTATTTCATATTTTGGCAACCAATTGATTCGTAATTGGAATGCTACATACCCACATAAATTTTCTTCTGATGTAGTTTAACTCTATAAATTAGTCACGGTGTTTTATTGTGCTATAAATTGTTTTCTGGACGTACAACGTACAATCTTTATTACATTTATTGAAAGAATTATGTAACTGCAGAATACGGCCGTGTACAGCTCTTAATCTCGAAATAAATTGATGTACTTTTAATGGTTTTATTTCATTCTAACAATTTAACAACGTTTTATCATTTATGAAAATCCTATAAATTCAAAAAAATATTGTAGTCATTAACAATTAGGTTAGTAATTTTATCAAAATGTGGTGAATGTTGCCAGAGTTGTTAAAATCTAAATTGACATTAAAGTCGGAATGAGTGGTTATGCTATTTTTTTGTTTACACGATATATAGGGCCTAGAGTATCTAGAAAAGAATGTAATTTATAGCCAACCAATATCACTACGCTAATCTGGCCATCGCATCACAACAAATTAATGATCTAATTCCACATTGCATCAAGCGACAACAATTAAATGCAGATAATTGTTTCGCTCTTCACTTATTAGTGGACCTAAATTATTTCCGCATCGCATTGAATAAAGAATAATTGATTTGACGCTTTAAGTCCCACCGCAAATAATAATGAAGTCAGACTGAGTGGTGCGCTATTCTTGAATACTGACGAATATTAGTGTTATGTTTATGTAGCTTTCATATATTGTAACAAAATTTTAAATATTAAATTATTTGTCCTTGACTTCTGAACTATATTGGATAAAGAGCAACGTTGTTGCTATTAAATTAAAAAAGAGTATTTGAAGAGCTTAACGCAACTTGACGTTACAGCGGATAAAAAAGGAATTGCAATTGCTCATAATTTTGGGTATTAAGTTTAAAGTTATTGCTCAAATATCGAGTTATAACGTCTTGTATCAATTAAAAAATATATTGTTTTTTATCTTCATATAAGAGACTAAGTTTTGGACGAATTTAAGTACTAACTAAGTTCAAGCACACTATAGAATTGAGCTTTTTAGATTTTTTCGCTTGGAGTTGTTGACGAATTGGATTATTTATTATCCATTTGAATAGTATAGATTGCTTATATAACTAATCAAAATTTTCAAAAGTTTCTGTAATTCAAGTAATTTTGCTTATTTGTGTTTATTGATTTTAACATAAAATTTACAGGCACAATTTCTATGTTTTAAAATATAGATTTAACCTGTTTTTGCACCAACGTTTTCAATTAGTATCAAATATTATTCTTTCAAATTTCTTTCAAGATGGCAAAAGCTTAAGTTTTTGTATGTCCTGTAAGCAAAATAATAAATAGGTACTTATTAAATTGAGTAGAAGATTGCAACGTTTTAGCTGTACTTTTTCTGCTTGATTCTTTAATAATGATTTATTTTATATTTTTATGCGTAAACATGTATTAATTTTAAATTTGCCGTCACGTGCCTAGCTCAGTGTATGCCGACGATGTTACTGCTCATTATTAGCTCAGGCTGCCCTGTATATGTGTGCGTGCTTCTGCCCCATGATGATTAAACATTCTTTAGTACGGCACTCAACTCAATAGTTTTTTTTTAATTTTGTAATCTTTCATTTCTTATTCCTATTTTTTTCAATTTCTGATCAATAAATTCTGCTTTACCGCTATTTTATTTTTTGGTGAATTATTTATCGTCGGTCTATTTCTGGCTTGTTTTTTGAGACTAATCATGCGAATTTTGCGCCTAATTGTGAAGTCTCTAAAACGTCCTCGCAATATCTAGATAGTACACGGGACTAACAGTTTTTCTTATTATCCGAAAGAAGGTTCTTTTCCTTAACCTCAAAAAGTCGACCCTTCGAGTAAGGAGTGCTCGTTCAGATTTGAACTCGGGGCCCCTGCAGCACCAGTCAACACACCAACCAATGAGCCACTATTAAAGACAAGAAAATTGCAATAAGATTTCTATTCTTTCTTAAAATGATTCTTTTTTTGCCTTGTTCTTCATTGTCTTCTAAAGTCCCTATTTTAATATAGTTCTCATTCAATTTTGTTTCAAGTTTTTATACTTTTTCTTATATTTTCTCGTGTTTTGGTTTTAAGTATTTTGAATTATTGGATTTTGTATTGTTGCATTTTTTGCTGTGGGTGTTTTTTCTATGCGTAGGTATAGTGAAACTTTTTTCTAAAATGAGTTTCCATGAACACTATTTCTAACCTTGTTTATATTATTAAAATAAACAAAACAATAAAGGCATCGTAGACTTTTTTGTAATAATATTGAGTCTTGAATATTTAATTTTTAAACCGAATTTGCTTCAAGGAATACAAATCTGGTATGATCGTGGTTATTTTTGTTTTACAAATGACACAAATTAAATAACAAAAAGAATTTTATAATAAGATCTGTACAATTTCATTTTATTTTCACATTTTTTATTATTTTTCAACATTTCACTTTTCTATTTCATGATATTTTGAAAATATTTTTGTTAATTCAATTCAAAGAAATGTGAAATGAAAACATTTAACATTTCTTTGAATTTGACACCGTTCTATTTTTAGTGAAATTATAAATAATACACTATATCTTAAAGCAATACGTATTTGGATCGAATTAAAATAAAAATATTGTATCTATGCCAGGAATAATGTAGATTATATTATATAGCACTCACACATTTTATTTCTGACTTAGTTTCCTAGTGTTTTAATCTATTTTACTCTCTTATGCTTATAAGTAACAATTATAGAAAAAAATGATATATTGTACTTCTTTTTAAGTACTCAATTAATAATGTTGTAAAAATAAAACTTATATTTCTTTAGTTACGAAAACAAGCAAATACATTCACTACTTATGTTATAAAATTTCTACCTATAATAATTTATTGTGGTATAGTTGGCATTTTTAATGACCAAAAAGTAATAATATTTGGAATCAATATTTAGAATGAATGAAAGTCATATCCAGCTGTCTGGCAATATATCGACGTGTAATATCCAAGGCTCACCATAGATTTCACTTTCATTTTATGGGACATATTAAATTTCTCCTGGCGCAATCGATCTAATTAATCCATAATTGTGTTGTCTGACATTTGATGCCAAAGAAGTGTATTTCGACCCTTCATTATGATGCAATAATTCGATTACATACTTATAAATAAATCGTATTGTTTTATGGATTAAAATTACAAATTTCTCCTTTCACTAGGTAAAACTAGCAAAAGTAAGGTAAAACGCGAGATTAATTGCCAGTAGGAAATTTCCTTAGAAATTACCTCTTAATTAACTTAAATTAATTTTTATCTCGAGTGGCATCTAGTCACGAAATAATGTGACATGTCTTGTTGTAATTTGCTTTACTATTATCAACAGTAATGTTTGATTAATTGTTTATAAAACTCTATAAAAAAATTGTATAAGGCAACGGTAGTCCCGCGGACATGGACCTCGTGTCGGTATCGAACAACGACCGGACTACTGGAATGTCTTGAATCGGAAACAAAACATTTTTTTATTGTAATTCTTCCACCTCTTAATTACCTAGCGCATTATAATGATCCATTTTGCGAATTGGTGTCCATGTACGGGCAGCGGAATTGTGTGCTAGCACGGAACACACGGCTGGATGTGTTCGGGTTCAAAGTCACCAGTAGAGATTGTTGACACAGGCCATGAGCATCGGCGGAGCTTATTTATTCTATTACTATTTTTATCTATTCGAATCATATAGAGCGTTTTATTACACCGTGAAATCGACGGGCGGGAATGGTACAGCCTCGCTTATTCCCTCCTCTCAGACAATCACAATTTTACCACTTTGCATGCAAAATATGTTTGGTACAAGTTTCCACCAACCTACAAAATTACCCGAATACGTAATATATTATTTTAAAATTTCATTAATACTTTATTGCGAACAATATCTGTCAAAATATTTACAATTTGGTACAACCTTCAATTCGCAGATAAAATATGATGAAATGTGCTTTGAACCTTCTAAAATTGATCTCGTTGCATAAACACAAATCAGTGTGTCTATGTGTACAGTTTTGATGATCATTGGATTTTGATGGTTATTGAACATTTCCCCACATGTCCATATAATCGATCGCATCGGATGTAATTTCACAAATCAAATGATGCAATTACCTTGCACATATTATGCAATTTCGTGCAAATATCGGAGAGGAAGGTCCATCTATTTTCGGGTATTCCGAATCGAATCTAGCGAGTATGTGTCGAATACAGACAGATACAGATATTTCTATTAATAATTTGATTCAGATGATGAACGAACGCATGCCAGGTTAATTCCAGGCTATGTTAAATATTTTCGCTTTGAATGATTTCGATGTATGCAAATATTTATGTTGTTAACATTTCTATATGACTAAGAAATTATTATACTGTATTTTATAAAACAACCTGTTCATAATGAAATTGTAAAAATGTAACAGTCCTATATATACCTTTACTAAACTTTAACGACTTCAATTAGTTTTTTTAAGTTTAAATAAAGTTACGATATTGATCGATAATTTATCTTCAGATTGCTGAATATATGCAGTAATGTCATTTCTTATTTTTTTATCAATTATATTAGTATTTGGTGAATAACAACTCCATATTAAAATAAATGCTTTAAAGATTTACCTTGTGTGGAAATCGAATTCACAACTTTTCGCTAAACTGGCACCTTATACAATTGATGGGATAGGAAACTGTTTACTTCTACGATCGTATATCCTTCATATAAAGTGAATATTGCAATCAATTTTCTTTCTACAACAAATTTTTTTTGTGAAAAAATATTTTGTTCAAAATGATTAAAATTTTAATATTGGCTGTTTTGATTTTGAGATCGCACCTCTTACGTTTTCTTGCTTTGATATACCATTTTTTGACCATTAAAGACAAGTTGCTTAAAAAAATTCAGAATTTTAATACAAATAAACTTCGATTTAATAATTGGTACTAACTGTAGAATTTATTAATATTTTATACATCCAATTTTTACCATTTGCGGACTTTATCACCATTTTCCATCTTTTGTCACAATCAATTTGGAATTGGCATAGAATTACATTGGCTTAGAGCGTTGTTATTAATTTGCACCCCGTTCTTGGTTTTTTTAATACCGCTTTCTTACATATGTTTTTATTAGATTGTTTTTTACTTCAAAGTACTTTCTTACTATCATTAGGTTGTGTTACTATCTTCTAGTTTCTTTGGTTTAACATTTTGTTAATTGTTTTGTACATAACTGTTGATTGTTTCTCTAATATTTGCTTTCATTTTTCTCCTGTAGGTCTGCAACAAATGAATTTCAACAATAAATCCGTTGTGGTGTCTTATTAAAGCATCCATGGTCACTTAAAAATTTATTTACGTTGTCTTGTCTTTCCAAACTTTAATGTCTTTATAATATAAGCTTTTTTAGGTTTTAGTGATACTGTAATACCAGGGTGGGTGAATTCTTCTTGGAATTGCGTTGTTATTAGCTAAATCGCTTTTGGGAAAATCGCCTTCTTTTTGTACCACATTACAGACCGTTAGTCTAACACGTTACAAAAATGCTCCAGTCGAGTCTAGTCCATTGCGGTTGTTTCGAAGTCACCTTATAATCTGTCTAAGGACAATGATGTAAAAATTAAATAAATAATAAATAAAGCTTAAATCTCATATTTGGCATTAGTTTCTTAGAATTTTTCTTACTGTTATTTCATATAGGTACCACTAACAAAATATACCTCAAGTTACTTCATCAACTCGTCTGATGATTTGAGCTATTTTCAATTTTTTTTTTGTATTATTTTAGTTTCAAATTGAAGCTGTCTTTTGATTATTCTATACTTTCTACTATACAGATGTTTTTATATGCATTTAATATTAGCAACTTTCTGATTCTGGTTTCTACTATGATTTCTATCTCGCCGGGCAATGTTTGAAAGTTTTTATTGTAAAATATGATACAACGTATCCTCTACAGGACTGATCTTTGACAAACCGCGATTGTTAGTGCCATATCACAGCGACACTATGGTGACTCAACTTGTGGTGCCACAAGTTAACTGCATGTTATCAGCTGTGATATGTTCCATACTTCTTCAAGTGCCACCAGTAAACTCTATTGTGACATAACTGGAAAGGCGTCGATTATGTATTTGTCGCATCAAAAGTGAGATAGAGGCAAACAAAATAGATAGCGATAGCGTTAGTGCTTTTTGTCTTTACTTATTGCATTGGTCATTTGCTCAGAAAAAAGTTGTAAAACGACTTCGGATTTTGTAGTGTGCGTCTATTTTATACTGTGTATTCTTCTTTAGTTAGAAAGAAAGAGGGAGGTGAGTATACCTACGAGAGGCGGGTTATATAATGATAATAATTACACCACGACCATTTTATTTACATCAATATAGCATACACCATCTCATAGCGTAGCTGATCTTTGGTATATGTTTCTAGGTAAACCTTTTACACTACGTCATTATGGACACAGCGCTTAAGTCTAGTGTAAACTCAATATCGCAGTTTAGACGTCTATGTGATTTTCTATATGATGTTATCATAAACAACATGAGATAATCATAATATACTCACATGTAGTAAACATTGCTTTAGCGATTGCAATTCTACGCAAACACCAGGAACCTTTAATGTAATGTGGGTGGGTTTTAAATCAATTTATTAGGGGGTTCTACTAGCAAAATATTTCATGGTTTGTTGCGAAGGCCAGACGGCCTCTAGCATGCATAGAACAGGTGGCTAGATTCAAGTCGCTGGATTTTATTTGTCATCTACGACTTCTAAAAGATTTTTTATAGTATCTTAGTAGATATTTTACTTGTATAGAATATTACTGCAGTAATATTCCATCCATACCACAGGTTGGACGATATACAAATTAGTAGAATTATTCATAATTTTTTTAGTGTATAGGATAGGATGTTGATGATATGTAGCTCTAATACGCGATAAAATAAAGTGGGTACGTACTAAGTACTAAAATATTCAGTTTGTAACAATTTTGTTTGAATAATGCCGAATAAGGGCATACGTTGGAAGCGACAAGTGTGGACAAGCAGCAAGCAAGCGGGTAGAAAATAAGGTTGCAACAAGCTCTTAATATTTTTCGCCTTACATTAACAAATATTTTCAGTTTGTGGCAGCCTTATATCGGCACTTGGTGGTACTTGTCGCTACCAGCGTGTCCGTACCCTAACATGGCACATTTGCAGGATCCATGAATGAATGTAGATACCAAATGTGATTTTAAGTTCAGAACTATTTAGAACTTTTTTGTGCTCTTAGGAAATTAATGTTTTTGCAGTCGCATGGTTGTTCAGACCAATTACAGCAGTTGTCCTTTTTTTTAGAAAACGCCCAGTCGAGTCGTAATAAAAATTACTCATGCTCTTGCTCTTTGCTGTCTTTGCTATTTTGCATTTTTTATAATACTAAAGAACAATAATTCCGATATATTTGTGATTTTAGGCTTTTGAAATATTTTCAGGCAATTCAAAAGATAAAAGGTAGTGTTTGGTTCGCCATTTTCTATGAACTCCATTTCTTTAAAAATGCAATTGAAAATGTAAATTTTTGATGTAAAACATCTAATGACCCGTTAGAACGCCTGTTGCTATGCTCAGTGTTTAACTTAGTCGCGAGGCAATAGCACGACTTGAAGTTCGTTTGGTAGAAATTTTAGTGACATTGACAAAAAGACATAAAGTTGCACAGCTTTCTGTAAAAATTGAATTTTTATTGTAAACCAGTGAATTTATTTCTAAATGAGTAAAGTCTCACGAGTTTTTTAAAGTTACTGTGGTCTTGCTCAAATTAAAATTTGTAAACAATCTCACTTTGACGATTGCACATTTTTCTTATATTTTTGTATTTCATGCAAAAATTATATTTAAAAGCTCGTGGGCTTTTATTTTTGAGATATTAGCAATTTTTAACGTACAATTCTTGAAGGCAAAATTTAATTAGGCTTAATTTTCTTTAATATGCTTTTTTGACAGTTTTTTCTTTAAACGGGAAATAAATTTTAAATTTGTCCCTTCTGTGAGTAGTGCCCGGACATGATGTTGTTACGCAACTGCTTGAGCATTTTTTACATTATCAAGGCGAAGATACAAACTAAGAGCGTATACGCATGCGCCCCTTTTAATTTCTGGCAATAGTTGCACCATTTTCCGATTACCAGCCAAATTGCATAAATGTTCCTTATATTTTCTTTTTATCATAGAGTTAAGTCAACTTAAGGGTCTATTATATTGTAAAATAAGCTTGATATTATTGTTAATATTGTTTAGTGATTATAATTATTGGTATTAAAAATAATATTTAAAGTTTTATGGAAATTGACAAAATATGTTTTGGGTAAAAAAATGTATATTTTTCAGATAAGTAATATTGATCACTTTTACTTTTAAAGTTACAACATAATTTATTATACTCAAAATATTAAAGATTTATGAATTTTAAATAACCTCGCTTATGTAAATTATGCGTCATGAGAATTATAAAAATCATGTCGCAGAATATTAATCGACTTTCGTGCCCCCGATAGCGATACTGAAACGGAAGGAAAAATAACAATAAATAGTGCAAAAAAACCTACTACACTAGAATTTCTCACTGAATTTCTAAAATGCCCGATACACGTATTAATCGCATTCATAATTTCATGTAACGCTACAATGGAAGCCGTGATATTGAATTTTTATATTTTTATCATTTCATGTGACATTGAATTTAAAAATTTCCATTGTTTAAAATGCAACACTGAAACGTGTCATACAGCTCGGAATGAAAACATTTTCTCTCTCAGAAACATTCCACAAGTTGTTAATTAAAATGTGTACTATCACAGTTTCGTTTTAAATCACTAGATATAAATTTTAATTAATGAAAAGTCCCTTTGCAACTACTGCTTACTAATATTATGTATGCCAAATAACCAATTGAACTACATTTTTACATCGTGTTGCAATTGCAATCTAAATTAAAAAATAAATTATTTTTAATTAATGAACAATGTAAATTACTCATCAATTATTTAATAGAAAAATATGATGTAATGATTCTTAATCTAGTTTAATGTCCTTAATTAATAAGAAATTATATCCAAGGATATTTTAATAAATATATTCTAAGCATATGAAGAAAACCATGCACCTAAATATGTTGTATAGATAACCTCCTTTTTATTCTTTAATTATGTTTGAAATGTTTCATAAAAATAGAAAAGTATGTTGCAAACATGCTCGATAAACAAAAAAAAACTCTTTGTATATAGCTATGGCTACAAATTTTGTCAGTGCTGTTGACACAACCGTATACAACAATCTGGTAGAGATAACCGATAATGTGTGATTAGTCGTTTTTGGCGCACTTTCAAATCGCCAATTAACATATAATGTAAACGTGTGTGTGTCGGTTTACGCAACGGAAAAAGTAAATGTGCGTTTATTTATGTGAGGCTTCAAATTGAGGACACGGAAAGGGTCACAAGACTAATTAATTTTATTTTAAATACGTGAGCTATTCGCAATATACAACATTTATAAATAATTTATTAATATTTAGGTAATAGATACGAAGAGGCCAAATTGAAATCCAAGAATGGTTAATGTAAACAACAATTTCACACTTAAAATCCGCAAAGCAAATACATTTATTTTGGGTTGGCTTTCAACTCGTTTATTTTTGTCGCATTCATTCATTTTATTTGCAAAAATAAACAAGTGAATATTAAAGGCCGATGTACGTACTAATGACTATAAACATAATATTTTTGAATATGGAATTTTCAATGTCAATTATAACTCACAAAATGTATTTACGCATAGGGGTAGAGCTAACAATTAAAAATTGTCGCACTTAATCAACATCTTATAATTTCTATTAATACTAAAATTGTATTTTGTTTAAAACAAATTAACAAAATAGCTTTTTTCAACTATAAACATTATACACATGATACGAGGTCTGGTCTAAAGTAATGAAATGATGTGTTAACCTTTGACTGGTATTCTAACATGCGCTACCACTATTTCAATGTACAGTCTACCATCCTTCGTCGGTTAGGTTAGGTTATATTAAGTTGGGGAGTGGGGCAGTCTGACTCTAAGCAACCGGATGGTTTAGTTCCAGTTAAACTGTTCCACCCTTCAACCTAACTCAACGATAGACGTGATGTTAAATACAACTTTCTTTGACTTGAAACATTTGACTCTATGTAAATAGTGCGCGGATTCGAATCTGAAACGTAACGTCCTCTAATACATGTATAACTATGATATCACCTCATCGCAGAAGAGTTCGCGTTGGACGAAATTTTAGGTGAGTTTGTATGGTACTTTTACGTCTAGGTTATTAAATTTGTGGAACTTTAATCGCACTGCCCTCGAGGGAATTTCTCAGCCGTATAACACAATAATGAGTTGTTTCAATTTTGTATATTCAAAAAACACTTAGTGAAGTGTGTGAAGTGTCTACAATGGCGCTAAGATGTGGTTTGAATTCCATTATCAAATACTTTACGAGTAACTTTGGTTCAGCTGCATGTGAGAGGTTATCAGATAAAAGTTGTAACAGCCAGATCCTGACATCCAAATAAACGAAATTTTTGGCAACACTTTATAGCCGTGCTTATCACTACTCGATTAAACCTTATATTGTCAAGGTTTACCAATTTACATTTCTCCTCCCATTTTAATTTGAAATTAACTTATTTTTTTTATCCAATCTATAAATTATAAGGATTCGACTAAACCGATGTGTTCTGTTGTAAACCGGCATTGCATTTCTTTGACAAAACTAAATCATTAACAAAAGCATTATTATTATAAATTTGATGATGTGGATTGACAAATTTCAAAACGTGACATAATTGCAAGAAATAATTTTGAATTCTAATCAAAATGAAACTTTGATCAAGAAATTTGTTAGTCATTGAAAAGTCACAATGTGTCTTTTGGGCTCGTCAAAATTAACAGTTGACAATTTTACATTTAAATCAATAAATATTTTTCTTTTTTGTAGGAAAAAAATTGAAAAGAATAGTTTTTCATGATTTTACCGAAAGGGTGATAAATAAGAAAAATGTATTCTGTGGGACAAATACCTAGTTTTGTATTAAGCTTTACAAAGCTCTTCAGTTACTCGTAAGGGGTTTTAATTTGTTTTTTTTTTGCCAAATCTTGAACAAAATTGATCACTCAAAGATGATGTTAAATGGTAAGAGATGATATTTTTGTCATAATACTTCCACTAGTTCCTTTGCTGGGTCTTAAAACCATTAGGTTAGGCGGGGAGAGAGTTTCTTTAGAAATAATGTTTTTCAACCGGTAATAGTCACATCGATGTGCATTAAGATTTAAAGATTTCATTTTTGGTAAGTTAAAGGACAGATCCTAGTGGTAGTAGTTGAGGTTCTTACTGTAGAGCCAACACACTATTTATGTTTCTGCTTCTAGCAAAGTTGGATCTTAATTCTAGTTCAGTTTAACCAACCTTTTTTTTGTTTCAACTTTGATCGATCAAGAGCTAATGTGGTTATTGCTGAAAAATTATATACCCTTTACTACCACCTAAGCCATGGTAGTAATAAAATGGTTATATTTTGCACAATTATAATGTTATTTAGTTATTTATTGCTTGGTTATCTCTGACGACCATATCAGCTTGTGGGTCCCTTTTAAGGCTCAGACTCCGTGATGGGCAGGCAGATTGGACGATGTATTAAAATGAGTTTAATTTATTATTAAGTACTTTGCGTTGCTTTGCTCATGTTAGAACGAGTGATTATTGAGTGACAAAACAAATTTATAATGGCTAAGTATTTGAAGGTAGGGGTAGACCATGTAAGAGTTTGTTGAATATTGTAGGCGATTGCGTGCAAAAAATTAAAAGTGGAAAAAATAACTACATGCTTAGATGTATGGACCAACAGAAGCAAAAGAAGTATGTAAGGAAAAGATAGAAAGATGTGGAGAGAAATTATATATGTAAGTTAATCTATTTAATTCACCGCCGGTTTGACGGTGACAAGTCCTAAGAGATCAATAGTTTTTGCTGGCAATTTTAGAAAACTGACTGACTTTCTCCATTTTGAACAAAGTAATTTTCCCGATTGGCTTTGTTATTGGAGCATTGCAGGAAGCTGTTTCTAATTGTAATCTTTGGTTTGGTTTATTCAGCTTAGTTCAGCTTTTAACTTCGAAATGGTATTTGTTACGTAATCTGATTAAAAACTAATAACAGATGTGCGTTAGGATATGGTTAGCGTAGTTTGCTTCTATAGAATTTTGGACTAGATTAGGAAAATTTTAATTATTTGGGTCGTAGGCTTTAGATGAGATGTATACCATCGAAAAAGAACATTATCAGGAAGTCTTTCTATAATTTGTTATAGTGTAATGTTTTTAAAGCATATTATTATTTAAAAAATAAATAAAATAAATTTCGTGAGAGATTTGAAAGGCGTTCCATATTTGAAGCTATCAGAGTAGCGCGTGTTTATTTTGTCATTTTTATATCAATATGACGCAATTATGATATGTACGTCACATATACGCCATTTTAAAAGAACTTAAATTTTGTAGTACAGATGTATTATTACTGATCTGAAAACCAAGTACATTTTGAATGTGAAATTATTTATTTATTTTAAACGTAAATTTTATCATTTATAGTCGTAATTAGAACGTTTACGGATTATCTATCGAAAAATTATCGTATGGTGTTTTTATTTGACATAATCAAAAGTATAATATATATTTTATATATATTTTCAGCTGTATTAAAATTGAAAAAACTATATCCAATAAAATGTACAAATACAGTTAACCCCATAAATATTAAATTAGCTATGAATATATATATCTAAGAGAATTCAATTTACTTTAACTCGGCAATTTTTTAAGGAATCTATTATATATACTCGACTATAACATTGGATTGTATTTTTTTATTTTCAAGTATAAAATTCTATTCAGTCAGCAAATCGAAAAGTCCTTATTGCAAACACAATCGACTTGCTGTGACTCCTTCGCATTCATTGTTTGCACAAGGGCGCGACCAGAAAACAATTACTCCGAATCCTGTTTGCGGATTAGATGAATCAAGGGGCACTTTACCCTTGTGCAGCTTAACTTATCATGTTTATTGCCCAACGTTGAAAATTGAATTCATAAAGTATAATCTCGTTCTCGTATGCTCGCAATATGAAAGCAGCAGTTCTAACAAACAATTAAAGTTTGTACTTGATTTAGTTTATTTGATGATTTAATAAAAACACTATTAAGTATAAAATTGATTTTGAAATTGCATGTATATCAAACAATTATTTAATTATTTTTTGTTTTATTTTCAGGCTGCCGGTGGTGAGTGACTGCTCGACCGCTCAGACGGCCCGGGTTAGTTCCAACCTTCACTCTACGAGCAGCATGGCAGTAAGTCGTGTTCCAAGCCCTCCACCACAAGAAGTAAATACCCCCGTCGCTGAAAATTGGTGTTACACTCAGGTAATTATAAATTCTAATAAATCTAAATTAAAAATGCTGGTGTAATTTACTGCTGCACAATTTATTTCAAGTGCCCACCCCATTATCATTTGCAGGGGGTGCTTCAACCGTTTTAATTTTACTTGTATAAAGCACCCTTAAATATTACGCACAACCCCATATATTTCACCACATGACTAATGTCCCTTTCAAGGATATTTGCATAGTAACATTTGGTTTGGTGTAATCATAAAAATTAATATTTCCACAGCTGGATGTAATCAATATCACTCGAATATCCATTAACAGTTTTATTATTGTACGTTTTATCGGTATTAGAAATCCAGTTTAATTGTTCATAACGTAAATTTTAATTTTCTTTGCGACATCAATTGATTTTACAACTGCAATTTACTTCTTTGATATAAAGCTGTATTGTTTATATATAAATTTACTTTTTGTAATACTATTGAATTCAGAGTAGCTGTAATTCTTACAAATAACGTACATGTTTTATGTACAAAAAATAATAAAAATGTTCTGTATCACAAATTTCAAATTTATAATTCTATTTTGTGGAACAAAATTGCTTCCGTATTTTATACTTTAACGGTGATTCGATTCCAATTAATTAACTTTATTGACGAATTGCATTAGGAAATCTCCTTTTATGGTCGGCACACCAGAAGTCATAAAAGGAGATTTACTTATTTGCTATCAAATTAAAGCCTCCTACTTTCTTTCGATGTGCACGTTTTATTAAACGAAAATGTTCCCACACGTTTATATGCGGATTTGAAGCATAGGTGAACCCCAAAGAAAGTTTAATGTTTTATCAATTAACTGCTTAAAAATGGTTGCGGCAAAATTGTGAGTACGTACGTGCTCCATCGGGGATTTCTGCTGCCTACTTTATTTTCTCTTCGTAAAATTAAGTTGTAACATTCGTGATTGATCTTTGTCTATAAATGGAAGTTTCATCAATAATTCTAAAAATTTTGCCTTGGCAACTTTACATCAATCATCAGTTCTAGATTACGCTTGCTAAAACTGCCATCGTGCAAAATTCTGGACGTTTTCAAGTCAAACCAATTAGTGTAACAAGTATGTTAAGTTTTTATGACATTTCTGAAATATTTTTGAAAAATCAGTTTCAAAGTAGATAATAGTATTGGTACAAAAATGTATTCTTTGCGAACGCCGCTGAAAACCGTCATTAAATTGTTTGAAAATTCTACTTGGGAATTATGCTATTAGGAACTTTCACATGCATATAACTTCTTACGTGCATGATTTTGCTAAATTTTCTATTGGAAGCTTTAATATATAATTTTATTAAGATAGTGCACACTTTGTTTCACATAGTCAAGACTTACTTGACCTTACCTAAACCTGAATTGCCCTTGGTACTGAACTTCTAAAACCTGCTCGAGTCTTACATTGCTTTGATTTATGAATGTTATTATTGTGTTTGATAAGTCAGTGCTTGTCCAATTCTGTACCAACGGTTGATAATGGACGAAGTGAAGGTTTTAACTCTACAAATAGGAATCAAGTCTACTATACTATATTCATATCCATCGTAGAGTTAAAATAAACAAACAAAACCGCGTAATCGGTACGTGAGCACAAGCAATTCTGAATGCGATTGGCCGTTAGCAAGGGGCTTGGCTACTCAATCCAGACCCCATTAAAGTGAGATTTCATACATAGATGTATAGTAAAGCATTTGCGGTGTATAAGCAATATGGAAACCAGATGAACCCACCACGTACAAGACACAAAATAACTCATTTAGGTGTAAAAGTTAAAGAAGTTATTTTAAATGTCTATAAAGAGACATCTCTGTTGTTGTGTTCAAGCTGTGCACGTGAATAGCGCATGAATTTATTTATTTTGACTCCACGGTGGTTTTGAATTTAGTATAGCATTATGCCTGAATAAAGGTACTGTCTATCTACTACGAGCAAACAAAAACTTCCGACTAAACGCACACGTCGAACCAATCGCAAGCTTGCAATTTGTTGCGACTTGTCGCTGCCAAGCTTACGAATGGTTTTATATGTGCATTTAGTCGCATGCGTCCATTTAATTGCAGTACATAGTCTTTTAACACCATGCAGTTTCTTATATCAAATTCCATTCAGCATTTGGACTCTCGACATTTTATTGCCTTCTATTTTAAACTCGGCCAATTGTATAGAACTGAAACGCGCCCTCTCTGCTATAAAATCGGTCCAGCGTGTTAAAAAGAGCGCACTGTGCACGATGGGAATCCATTTTAACCTTACTAATTAATGCAAATGTGCCGCACTCGTAGCATTTTATTTGACGTTATTTATTAAAAAAAACTAGTGCTGCTCGCTCCCGTTTGACACCCTGCGTCGGAATGAGAGGTTAACGCATCGTGCACAGTCATCTTCGTTTAACGCTGAAGCTCGTTATTTTTTGCAGCGCCGCGTACGATATTATTCCAGTTAGATATAATTCAGTGGCGATACCATGCCAGCAGTTGACAGTTCAATTGTATTAAAATGGCAATTTCTGTCTTAACGTGATTAGATGTTTTATTTCAATACATGAGAAATAGTTTGAATTCTAAAGAGGATGTTCGAAAATGTATTTCGTAAAATATTTTTGTTTGTTTTGACAACAGAATGTGGTTGCAATTTGTTGCAAGGATTTAGGATTACCTGTTCAGATAGAACGATTAATTTTTATAAGTATAGTTTAAGCCTAATAAAGAGGTGTTTTGTTTTCGACGATTATGGAGAAAAAACAAGATTACGTTGTTTGTACCCAAAAATATTCAAGGTAGATAATTTTGTATATGTCCTTCTATTGCTACTATTATAATCTGAGCAGAATTTCAGTAATAATTTATAGGAAATGTTGTAATAGTTGGTAATAACCGTAATG
>JARJEC010084692.1:0-10752 GCA_030264575.1 Tachinus sp. AB-2021 | reverse complement strand
TGGATGACGTTCAGGGTGCTGCTCATCAAAACGATGTCGTCGACGAAGCGAAGTTGATTTAGAGATCTTGCATCATCATTTAACCCCCGTTTACCCAATGCAATTTTTTGAATACAGCTTCCAAAGCGAGTGAGAATAATTTAGGGGAGATGGTGTCGCCCTGTCGGACTCCCCTTAGTATTTGGATTTGGTCTGTCAAAGTTTCTTCGTCGAGTTTTACTTGGAAGGTTGCATTTTTATAGATATATTTATAGAGGTTAGGTTAGGTTAGGTTAGGTTAGGTTAGGTTAGGTTAGCCTCTTCGTTATAACCTTAGTCAACAGCTTGTACAGATGTGATAACAGGCTTAGTGGCCGATAGTTCTCAATGTTGCTATTATCTCCTTTTTTATGCAATATAGTCACTTGTGCATTTTGCCACGTTGTTGGAATTTGACCATTTTGTAGGCAATGGTTCATGAATGAAATAAAAATAAGTAATTTGAAAATATATTTATATTTTAAAATAACAAATTGTCGTCACAAATCACAATCGACACTGTGGCCATGCTATCTGTATAAAAAAATAAACGTATATAAAAACTACATATCCTGAGACAGTAACAATGGCTATAAATTTACTTTACATTACATTTAATATCGCAATATGAGATGGTATCTATCTAAGTATATGGATGTATCTAACAAAAAATGTAAAGTCACCCTCATTATGCGAATAAATAATGAAACTAGAAAGCCGATTGATAATAATTAACAAATTTGGTTACTTACCATACAGTCTCGTCATTTATAGTATGTTCAAAATAAACTTTAACATCTACATGATTTAACAACACAGACACTACACTCATTGCATATATTTAGGAACATGCAAATAATATGTTTAATAATTTAAGTATAGTTTACATAAACTATAGTACATTATTTTAACGCTGCAGAATTTACATATTAGTTACATTACTATTTATATGCAAAAGAAACGTATTCAAATTTACGTTTTTTATGTAAATTTTGCAACATTTTTATAATTAATTAGTTTACATTTTAATTTAAACAATATAATTTACGTTTTTATTACGCATTATTTACATAACATTTTGTAACGTAAAAGTCATGTATTGAAACGTAATGTGTTTACTGGGGAGCATGCTTGCTGATAAAACCAATTAACACACATAACTGCTGAATAAATTATATGAATATTCATTTTTTAATGTAATTTTGCAGCTATCTACATTTTTGAGCGGATTTCCATACTTTGTTTGTCCAATTGCGTACAATGAAGCCAAAGATGGAATGTCAATGGATTGCGAACCTAGCGCACTTTTTTCTGCAACCGAATACTCACTACCTTTCTACATTGCAGCCTTCTTCAGATTGGTAAGTTTTACCGTTTGCCGATCTGATATTACTGTAATAATATTTATCATTTTTATAGCTTGGATTACCAACAACATTCAGTATTGTGCCATTTGCTTTACACTCGTTTTCATTGTCCTTGTTCAGTAGTGTGATTGGTCCATTTGGAGGATTTTTTGCATCTGGATTCAAACGTGCATTCAAAATAAAAGTATGTATATTACTGTATATTTATGTTTTGATAAAAATCATTAATTATTAATCATTTTCAGGATTTTGGAGATGTAATACCTGGACATGGAGGAATAATGGATCGTTTCGATTGCCAATTCTTAATGGCCACATTTGTTAATGTTTACATAACAAGTTTCATACAAAGTGATAGCCCGCAGAAGCTGCTATCGCAAATATCTTATTTAAAAACAGACCAACAGCTTGAGCTTTTCCACATGCTGAAGGAATCTTTAATTAATAGAAATATATTAGAAATTGGAAATTAGAAAAGAAAATGAAAGAGAACCCTTTATATAACAGAGCAGTAGGTAATATTTATCAACATATATGTACAGGGCTTCTTGCCTATATGTAGAACTTTTATTCGTTGGCCCTTAAAACTTACATTTCTCAATGTATTATATGTCTTTTCTGTCGTATGTATATCCCTTAGATTTAATCTAATAGGTGTTCAGAATTCTAGCCCGAATATATGCAACATATATTTATCTAGGTTATATTATAATAAAAAGAAGGTTGCATATATTCCTTCTCGAAATATGTAGAATTGTTGATTCCTATTTGGTATTTAATAAGTTTTTCGAATTACTGGACTTGGGGGCCATACACTAATTTTAATTTAAGTTTTCATACTAAACTATATTTTATTTTAGTATGATTACTTAGATCATTCTATAGAGTTGTATAGATATGATTATACTTTTGTTGTTATTTTTTAATTAAAATATATATATAGTTTATTTATTGATAAATAAGATCTTATCCAATGAAGTTTGATATATTATGATATGAATTTTATATGAACGATTGTCATCATTATTTATATTTTTGTTTGTTTTTTTACAACTACATTTTGTATCTAAATATTTTAATAAATGTTTACCAATTTGGTTTCTATAAATTATATTTTAATTGTTGTAAAATTGACTAATGTTATTGACTGATTAAGTATTTTAAAAAGAATTATATATTGTCTGGAATTTTGTAGTTTAATTATATTATTTTATTTATATTTATTATTCTGTTGTTAATTTGTGTTGATAGGTGTGCAGGTGCGGTCGTGATCGCCTTATCACACGTCGGCATCCATTGTATTGAAGTGAAGTGCGCAGTATATTATTTTAGATAGGGTGATTTGTTTTCTTTATACAATGTGTCATAATTTCTGATACATGGATGCGTTTAAATATTGAAGTGTTCGTGTATGGCTTGTGTCGGCAGTATTTTAAGTTAGAAGAGCCAAGTTGTTAAGGAAACAAGATAACAAAGATATCGGAGAGCTATAGATATACAGGGTGGTTCATCACAAACAGATAAGACGTTTTTAGCGTTATCTTTAGATCTACAGATTTGAGTTAAGTAGCACAATGTTTTCCAATTATAATACTTTAATGGGAAACCCAAAATTATGCATAAAACATTGACACCTGAAAGGTTTATAATTACAATATGTAATTCCAACTTTTTGATAAATAAATAGGTAAAATTTCAAATTCCAAAAATAACTAATTTTGGACACTAGTTAATACTATACTGACACGTCCACTCATCCAGCTATTGTGTAATCAATAAATTGGATATGAAACCTGCCAGAGACGTTTCTACAATTCAATCACAAATGAAAAGTTAGTATCCAATTTATTGAATAATTTATTTAGCGGGTCACAAAAAATAGATAATTTGGACCAGTATCTGAAACAGAATCTACTCGAGATGTTTCTAAAGTATAATACATTTTACAAAATTAAGATTTAATATCGATTACAAAACAAAGATTTAATATCTAAATTGTTGATTTTGCAATAGCTGGGCGGATGGGCGGGTCACAAAATTAAATAATCTGGATTAATAGTTAATACTATAGTGCTCCGTGTACCCCCCAATTATTGCGTAATAAAAACTGGACAACTAACCCATCTGTAATGTTTTATAAAATTTATTGGCAAAAGAATGATTTAATGTCTAATTTGTTAACGAACAAATAGATGGGCGGGTTTGAAAACTAATAATCTGGGTCAGTAAATACTATTGTAACCAGCCCAGCTATTGCGTAATCCAAAAATTGGACATCAATCCCACCAGTGATGTTTCAGATGTTTTATAAAATTTAATCACAAAATAGAATTAATGTAAAATTTGTTGATTAATAAATAGCTAGGCGGATGAGTGGGTTATAAAAATAAATAATCTGGACTAGTAGTTAATACCATATTCATCAATTAATCAAAAATTGGACAATGATCTGAAAAACAGTTTAATGTCCAATTTTTTTATTAATAAATAGTTGGGCGGGTCGAAAAAATAAATAATCTGGAACAGGAGTTAATCCCATTGTGACTCGTTTATCCGTCCAGCCAATTATTAAACAAAAATTTGGGCTGTATATTTACCCAAGATTTTTCTAGAAATTTATTAACAAGAGAGAGGTTAAATATAACATTTGTTAAATACGCAATAGTTGAACGGGTGGGCGAAGCATAAAAATAATTAATCTGGACCAGTAATTAACACATTGGAGACCCACCCAGTCATATTGTAATAAAAAATTGGACAATAGATCTACCTAAAACTTTTCACAACTTTTAATCGCAAAAGACAGGTTTAATGGTACATTTTTTGATTAATAAAAATAACCGAGGTTTGCAAAGATTTTTTTCCAGAGATTTATAATAACTTCAAACGTTTGCAAAAAGTCTTTTGTCAATAAAAATTAACCGGGGTTTGCAGAAAGTTTACAAAATTAATCCGAGCTTTGTTACAGTTTTTAACACGTACAGAAAATTGATGGTGATGGAAATATTATATGAAAAGATTAAAAAAACTTGCGAAATTAATAACTAACGTTTACAGAAAATGTTGATACTCTTAATGTTCATAATAGCTTTTAACGTTTATAAACGGTCTTTTTGCAACAATAGAATGTTATTGTTAATATTAATTATTTGACGATAAAATACATCGAAAAGTAATTTTATTGCTATTAATTTTTTTGCATGGCAAAAGCAAACAGTAACTGACGTAAGTTACTGTTTGCTTTTTGGTTTTTGAGTAGCGTTTGCCTTCTAGTGATATATTTTGGGCTAGATTTTTTTAATTTATTGATAATAAAATATCTTGAAAAAATGTAAAAAGTTTATGAAATTAACATAAATTAACCGAGGTTTACAGAATATTTATAAAATTACCTACAAAGAAATCTTCCGTTTTTTACTATAATTTATGGGGTTAACAGTTTTAAATCTGTTTGACTGTATAGATAAAGAAAAAAATGCATTCAGTAGGGTGATAGTAAAATGTAAAAAGAGGATTATATTAAAGTTAAGTCTGAAGAGCTGTACAAAGAGCTGTGGTCTGCTAAATGATGGCATATGGTATAACCTTCTTGATATTTTAGTTGTATTATTGATTTTGCTGTTATTTAGTTCAGCACTAAATTTTGGTTGCATAGGTCGTATTTTAATTATATATTTATTGTCAATAATCACAGCATAAGAAATTAAATAAAAATACTTGGCAAAGATAGGAGGCCAATTGTATTTTTTATAATTAAAGTGGTGGAAGACCAGTGGAAGACATCATCTGATTCAGATCCTGGAGAGTCGTCTGGTGTTGTTTGCCTTCATTGAAAAGAAAAACAATGAAAAATGTTCCCAGAATTATTAAGGTGTTATAAAAAATTACCATTTTTCCAATTAATTAATTATATTTAAACAAAAAAATGTAGATTCCAAATTCCAGATTATATCAATTGAGTGTAGAGATGTCCTTCTAATTATTACAAATAAAATTATAATAAATTGACATAGACCTCTATAATATTGTTTACTACAAATACCACAAACCCCCCCCCATCTTAAATTTACAATGAAATTATTAAATATATGTATTAACTATCAATTTAGATAACGTTTCTTTATTCTTTACCAGTCAAATTAGTCCACAATTATAAATACCGCATTCTTTATTATATTTTGCCGCCACTGGAATCAAATACTCTATCATTATTATCGCGCACGCGCAGCATTCTATTACCGACTTCACATTATTGCTGACAAATTCATCTTCTTTGCTGTTGTTATAGGTTAATATAATTAATACGATTGTCTAAGATTAATACTATAAAACATAATACATACTTAATGTTGTGTTGTGATTAATCTAAATATTGACTTATTAAAGTGTTGTGATGTAATAATGTGGACTGCAAAGGTACGTAACACCATCATTTATATTACATTTATTCAGTGATGGGATTCAATTTGCTCAACAACTGGCTTGCAAAGATGCGTGAAGTTTTGAATTTCGATTTTTTTTCTGTCCATCGTTTGTACTTCAGCAATATTCGGGGCTAAAAGTTCTATTTTAATTTAAAGGAATATTATTTTAACATTGAAAGCAATTTATAATTTTAATGCTTAAAAAACATTTTAAGGGACGATTTTATTAATTGGGTGGTATTGCCCTTGCAAATTAAAATAAACATAAACATAAAAAATTTAAAAGTTTTTCCTATAGCGGAATAATAGTAATATTTAATTAATAAATATATTGATAAGTTAAGAGTTGATTATGATTTTAACATACAAAATCAATACAAATTATTAAATTAAATTAATTTTAATTTAATTAACAATTTTTATAGAAATAATATCTTCAACCTAACATTTGATATCACAACACACTTTTAAGGATTTGGGGTTGCTTTGAAAAACTCGCAATAGCTGTTAACCATTAACTTATTAAAATACTGCAATCTTTACAGTTTTATTAATTAATTAAAGAACAAATGCATGTTATTAGCAATAGAAAATTAGGGGATGAAAAATATTTTGCTTTATTTAAATTTTTTAAAATTTTCTCATACATTTCAAGACAACACAAAAATTTGATTTTAATATTTAAGAGATACAATTTACCAGTTTTTGCATCACATTACCAAATAAAATGAAAATGAAATCATAAGGATGGTTTCGACCTCTACTACGTGGTACTTTTTATTATTCATTATAAAATAAAATAAAACAATTTACTAAGTTTGTACCACAAAAATATTTATTGAAAATCAATATATTAACGACTTAAGTTTTGACTTGTGAAGTCAAGTGTGAACAAGTTACAGAAAAAATACATTTGTTACAATTATTTTTATAAATTTCGGCAGATTCTAAGTAATTAAGTTTGGAACCTTTAGTGCAAGTATGTAATATTTTTACGTTATTAAGATTCGGAAAAACATGATTACAATTTAAAAAATGGTTGGCAAATGAACTTTGGGATTGGTTTAATCTAAAGGCCCTATGGTGTTCCACATAACGTTTTTCAAAACTTCTTCCTGTTTGACCGACAAATACACTAATGCACCCGGAACACGATAATTCATAAATACCTGATTTCCTTAAGGGATCGATTTTGTCTTTAGCATTGAATAAAATATTTGCTTTAAAAGCTGCAACAATTTTGTGTTGAACTTATTAAACTAATACAATATTCAAAATTTTATTAATTAATTAAAAAAGAAATAGGAAAAAGCCATAGAAATTTAGGAGATGAAAAATATGTTGCTTTATTTACGGAATGATCAATGATGATAAGATTAATAAAATCGATTTTATAATTAATAAAAAGTTTGATATATTTTTAAGGAATGTTTTTGTTATAAAGGTGTATTTTTGCACTTTTATGGGGTGGGCGTTGTTAACACCATCGGAAAGCCACATTTTTTTCTATATATGCATGAAACAAATATTTTATAAATAATAACATTCTATCGGTTATTCTAATCCAATAAATTAATTAAATTGAATATAAATGTATTGAAATGTATTCTATTATTTACAGTTAGCACTCACTGGATTAACAAGATAAGATTAGCGTCTGCAGAGCACAGAAATCTCAACTAAATTACCAATACAGTTCCCAGATAGACTTCATGGTTGAAAGATGGGAGCAGTGCGCGCTTCATTAAACATTAAAACAAAATGATTATTTCCAAAAGAAGAAATGCAATTTCATTGGCTTTATTTCAATTTAAATGTAATTATGTGTCAGTATTGCACTTTTATTTATATTAAAATCAACTTATGTTCAAATATTTTGTAACCTATGCATCCCCATGGAAAAAAATCTTGCCTTTACAATAGTAATAAAATGGACCCTATGGAGGATGATTAAACCACCACTATGACAAAAAAACTTCCCCAATAAAAAATTCTTCTTAACATTAATAATATATTGTTTTGTCAATATAGGGTTCCCCTAAATTGACCAAAGAAATGTTCAACTTAAAACACCAACATTGTGTTACATTTAATTAAATTTTGGTTAGCAAATATTAAATTGTTTTTATTATGTGACCCTTTGACAGAAGCAACCATTCTTTGCAGTGCACTTTTTTAAAGTAATTTCAGTAATTTTTTAAAAATTGTTTACGATTAATTTATCTAAAACTATAATTTTTATATTTAATTAAACAAATAGTGGATTTGATTAAATTCGATAATAATAGCTATCCATAGACTAACACATTTGCGTGCTGCGAGCCAGACTTGTAGAAAATCCGTGCTTTTATGGCGACTTACAACGCTACATTTTTCACACGCCACTCAAATGCGTGGTATAAATAAAAAAGCGACCATAAAGGTTACTTGTGTGGAGTGGCTGTTTATTTTGTACGGCTTAAAATGCCGTTTCACATTTGCGCGCATCACGCAAATATGCTGAGAATAGTGTGTGTCAATGGGTAGCTAATAAATTTGCAAACATTTTATCAATGCGTTTTTTTTTTAATACTAAAACATACAATAATATACGTAACTGGTCCAGTTTGGGCATAAATAATCTTTATAATTCGATTTGCCAATAAAATTAAGTAACTAGCTGCTTCAGTTCATTTGTTAATCATTATATTTATTTTTTTGTAGTTATAATAACTGTCGTCTGCATTTCTGCAGATTATAACTCGTTCTCATTTATGCCTTTTTTAAATAAGTACTCTTAAACATAGTAAATAGGATTATGGATAGTACGTAGCTTTATCGGCTATATAATTACCAAAAATGTTTTGAACAAAAGTTGTATAGTATTTAAAAAGGTCTATTCAATGATCACAGTTCACCCTGAGTGAAGGGGTCTAGGCGAGGCCTAGGTCAACACAATTTTTTTAAATGGAAAGACCCGCCCCATTTTATAGTGCGGTAAAATCGAGACGTTTCTAAAACACTATAGGTTGACTTATTTTGGTTGAGTTATGAACTTTAGTATATATAAAGACAATGCGTCTTGGAAGGAATCGCTATTGCAAACTATAGAGAGAGATAGAGCATTGAACGATAATACTAAATGCTAAAATCTTTGTCCTTATGTTCACTTCTAAAGCTTATAACATTATTTTATGATTAAAACTTATAACTCAGACAATTTGCAATCAAAATAGATCCTACGATAGTATTTTATGAACGTCTCGGCATCATATTTAATACTGACTGATAAAAAAGGTGTTCTATTTAAAAAATTATGTTGACCTTGACTTGGCGTAGGCCTCTTCACACTGTCAAATTGATGTGATGGTTAAATATAACCTATTCTTGAAACGTTTTTCTTAAAAATATTATTTTTTCGAAATATTTGATCGCTCCTGGACATTACAAACACTCTGTATTTATACTATGTATTTCGAATCTTTTTCTATTTATGAGTTGTGATTGCATTAATGGCTATTGTTTGATAGATAGTTTAGCTTGTTAACATGCCAGGTAATTTTTTCCGTACAATATAGTTTAATAATTAAAACAAAACAGATTTGTTATGTAATAAAAGCAATAAAATAAAACAATAATCAATGCAAACATTGCAAAAGATGTATTGGCCAATGTATGTGAACAAAATAAAATTAGATTACTATCAACATACAGTCACAAATAAAAGTATTGCACATTTTTGGCATTTATTTTTTTTCGTACTTTTTACTTATTTTTTTAAATTTCATAACCAGCTTTTTGTTGTAATACTGGTTTTATTATATTGCTTACGACAATGTCTTATTCCTACTTACTTTGAGTTTAATATTATATAATTCTTTTAAATTTTCTTTGCAAACTGTTCCATCTATATTTCAGTAAAAGTACTAATCATTATAGAAGTTTATTATAGTTTTTTTAGGCTTAATTAAGTTATGTTGACAGGTTTCAAAATATTACATTCTTTATACTAGATTATAATTTCGACAAAATTTTATTATATTCTTTAAAATGGACGATTCCGAAAAACGCGCGTTTGCTAGAAAAATTACTAAAGAAAGAGTTACAGCGGAGGTGTTTGAAGAGAACTGGGGATGGTTAATGAAAGAATTGACACAATTGGATTATGAATTGGAATTGGTAACAGAAAAAAAAGTCGATAAAGAAACTAGAACAATCAAACCAATTCCAGAAACCATTAATCATCAGTATGGATGGCTTGCAAGTCGACCAGAGTTTGCACTGGAAGGTTTATTTGTTCAACATAAAGATGATTTGAAACCGTTGCCCGAAATTTACAAATTAATATATTGATACGATCGTATTGTTATAAGTACAATTAAGAAAAGATAAAGTAAATTATTTTTGTAAAAATTGCAAATTATTAAAATTGAAAAACTATTTAAACGAATAGTATTTTATTTATTACATTGCAAGCAATAATTGACACAATTGGTTACTAAAGCCAAATAAACCGAGTACTAGACTAGCCCTCGCAATTTGGAGTCAATACTAATCTCGGTTTTTGTAAATTATCCAAATTTATAATTTAAAATAAGTTGAGTCTAGATTTTTATATTTCAAATTCAGTTAGCACTTAGCAATTATTGTATAACGTGTATATAACTTTAAACAATCATATTTAAAAACAGAAAAAATCCTAAATTTTGAGTCAACAGTTGCGCAAAAATAAATTTTAGAATTACATTGGTTAATACTACTAATAAATATAAAAAAAACGGTGTAATAAAACAGATATTTGTATCTACATGCACTGTCGACATTTTTTAGTAAGAACGTCTGGGTCATATCAGCATTAACACAATATCCAATAAAAGATATATTGCATATATTTAAAGTAAAATACAAAAATATCAAAATCATATAAGAAAATTCATATACGAGATATTATAGTAAAATACACT
>JARJEC010084681.1:0-12239 GCA_030264575.1 Tachinus sp. AB-2021 | reverse complement strand
TTGAAATAAATTACTATGTTTTTTATCACAATTTATTTAGTCACACTGTGACTGCAGTTTCGACTGAACCTCAGTCTTCATCAGACGTTACATGAAGCCTGAGGTTCAATCAAAACTGCAGAAAATATCAAGTTTATTTTTGAAGGTGCTTTCAAATAATTAGAAAAGGTTTCTCGGACACTGTTTACATTACGCCAAGCAACAAAAAGAACCAAGGTATGATATTTTTTAGTAATAGTATTTATTTTTTTTTTGTTTTACCAAAATTGCTATCGTTCTCGTTGTCCTTCCGCCGTGTTTATGTAGATATGTGTGTGCTGAGTTAAGGCTTGTTAATCTTCCGATATCTAGAGCGCCATTAATGGTACGTTGTCACCCATCCAAGCGCCAACAGTGCCTAACGTTGCATAATTTTTGCAAAAATTTGACATCGGTAGTACTGGATACACACCCCGGCGGTTATATTTTTTAATAATTATATATTAAAATATGATTTTTATAAAATTTTCTTCATACAAAAATAAAAAACAAATTTTTAACAAGATATTTTATAATTTTTTATCAAAAATATTCAAAAATCTTTTTTTAAATATGAAAGCTTTTTTATATATAAAACACACATTTTTAAGCAAGCAAATTTTATGTAGTTTTATTCCAAGAATCGCTTATTATTTGATAAAAAAAAACAATTTAAACAAACTTTAAAAAATACGAACAAACACTGTTTTCTCTATTTTTATGTTTTTTTTTTAATTTTGTTAGTTTTAACTTGAAATTATAAAAAAAACGCATGTTTCAGAAAATATTTTTTTTTTGTTTGTTCTGCCTTTAAACATCAAAAATGGAAAAGCTAATCTAAAATCAAAATTTAAAATGTAAACAAATATTTTGTTAACAAATATGTTTCTTATTATTGTTGCAGTTAAAAATTCACTATTCTCATATTTCAAAAATCAAATATATCAATAATCAAAAAATGTTTTTTAAATTTTTTATTAAAAATAAAATGAATATTATATCTTGTTCGCAATGTGCATATTTTTTTTAAATTGCATATGACAAATTTTAAAAAAAATTTAAATTAAAAAAATATTTCCATTTTAATTTCAGAATTTTTACATATTTTTTATAAAATTTGAAAAATGTTTATTTTGTTTAATGTGGAAGCTTTTGTGTTTTATTGAAAGTAGTAAAACATTGACTACAGGAATTGTGATTATTAATCAAATATTTAATTTCTTTAATTAAATGTTTAATTTGTGTAAATTAATAGCAGTTAAAAATGTTAATATGTTTACTGATTTTTTAAATTTTGCTTAGATAGTATTTTTTAACATGTAAGAAAATCAGTATTTTTTTCCTTAAAATAAATTTAATTTTTGGTTTAATTATTATAGTGAAAACTATAATTTAACAATATCATATTATATTAAAAAAATAACAATTAGCTCCAAATGGTTTATTTTTACCAACCTCATCCGTTATGTTCCGGCTCAACGATGATGATTATATAATAAGTTATACTTAATATTCAATTGTAATAAATTTGTCCTATGTTTGTTATGACAATAATAAAAAAATATAGATTTGATTCCCGATACGTACATTTGCGTTAACGGCCAATTGAGCAGCCGACATCCATTAGTCCCCGTTTGAATCCGTTCTCGTCCTGCCTCCTTTCTTTTTATGTTCTTCTACTTAGGCTATTGTAATATTCGCCTTTACTTATGAATAACCACTCATTTGATAAGAAGGGATTTTTCGTACGCATCTACAGTCTAATTTATTTAAACTTGCTCATTGCTTATATTCCATCCCTCTTCTCAAAGTCATTTATGGCAAATGTAATTTTGCTATAAAAGTTTTACTTCAAAAATAATATACACTTTTAAGTTTAAATTTCATCTTTGAAATTTCAGCGCTCTTTGAATATAAGCTAATTAGTAACAATTTTAATTAGAAAATTATGCTGATATTCTAAATATTGACAATATTTTGACAATACTTTATAGCTGCAAAGACTTCCAATACTAAAGTTGTACAAATTCACGGGCATTCTAAATGAAGTAGAATTGCACGAGATTACTTCAATAGAGTACAAAAAATAATAACAAAAAAAGAAGTCAGTCACATTCGCTATACTCAATCTATTACAATTTACAAAAAATAAAAATAAGTGTGCAAAATAATGGTTCTTAAATAGGAAGAAATAAATTCGCTTAATAGAACCGTATGTGACTAAAGAATTATATGCGAAAGAATGAAAATTTATATTTCTATGTACCCAGCCTGCTTACTTGGTTAATTCAGAAAAAAAATCAATATAAAAAAGTATTAGTTCCCATGAGAGGCTTGCCGCAACTGTACAAGTTTTGACCAATGGTGAATAGCCAACGTAACTTAATCAAATTTAAATTAATTAACAAGTTTTGCTGTATCAGTAAACAGTAAACAGCAATTGAAAGTTCTGTGATTTGTAGTGGAATAATCGTTATTAAAATCTAGTCTAAATTGTAGTTCCGTAATTATTGAGATTACTAACATAGAAGACGATCTTGAATATAGGCGCGTTAATACGATTAAATTAATCTATTGCATGAACATTATAGTGATTTAAAACTCAACATTTCTATAATTTTATTGGCACTATTCTAACTTCAATTGTTAATTTAATTAATTCAACTAAATTAAAATTAATGAAATTATTATGCAACAGTATAAAGTTAATTAATATGTGCACATATGTTTAATTAACAAATTCAATTCAACAATAACATCAATATGGCATTATGAATTGGATTACGCCAATATGATAATTAATTATCGATCGCTAAAAATAATTTATGAATAATGTAATTTTACCCATTAATAAGGTGTCGAGCTGGCTTCAAAATATAATTGAATGATTGATATATAAATTATTTTTAAACTTGTAATTAAATGAGATTAGATTGTTTTTATATTAAATACTATCCTAACAATGCAGACCGACTTCTAATATCACACTCAGAATTTAGCAAAATACAAAGTTGCTAAAATATTTATATTATTAAAGATTTAGATTCTTATTCATCGCCCATTTGTGACATATTAAAGTTAAAATAAATAGAATTTAGGAGATATAAACAAATATATTGATATTTATTGTCTAAAGTCTAAACATACAAACTAGTATAAAGAGGCGTCTACAAATCTTGAAAGCTACAAGCTCAGCATTAAATTTCTTTTTTCGCCGTTTGGTTGAATCTTTAAAACCAATAGATTCCCTGTTTTTGTACAAATCTCGAGCCGTTTGTATGTGTTTCCCCCGATTTTATCCGATAGGCCGCTAAATCGCCGAGAATATTTATGAACTTGCGAATGGAATAAAAGACAAAGCTTAATGTTGAAAAAATAGGACATAATGAAGCAGAAAAGCTGGGACATGTCGAATCCGAGAATAGATAGATTCTCCGAGTGTAAAAATGAGCTGAAACGGAAGATAATTTATGAATTTTTATATATTCAATTTTATTGATTTATCGGTATAAACCAAAGTTTGCATACAAAATTCCCTATTTAAAACACTGTATTTATTAATTAACTGCAAAGTGTAGAAAATAAATAATTTTAAAACCCTTTCATAATAAACATCCCATTTGATTTTTACAGTCATGTTCATCTCTTTCCACTCTACTATACAGGGTGTTTTATAAGCTCAATAACAAACTTTAGCATATGATAGCTGGGTTAATTCTAAACTCTTTTTAATGAACGTTGGTAAAATTCGTTTTTGATTAGATGCAAACATCTTTTAAAATAAATTTTTATATTTTGTTATGATAATAATAATTAGACAAAATTATACAGAAGGGAAGCAGCCCACAAAATTATGAATGGTTTCTTAAACCATTTTTGAAGTAACCAAAAATTATTTATTTTGAACAGTTGATGATTAACTTTTAAGACAGTTTTCTTAATTCGTATATATTTTATATTTAAGAAAATTGATAGAATCGACCGTTACTAAGTGATAATTCATAAAGCTGGATTCGAAATAAACTACTATGTTTTTTATCACAATTTATGTGTAATAAATTGTGATAAAAAACATAGTAGTTTATTTCAAATCCTGTTTTATATTTAATGTCATTCAATTAGTGTTTCCATCGTGTATTTATTCTCAAATAAGCAGTATGTTGATCTTGTGTTGGTATATAGGAACGCCAAGCATCAACCTACACGTTGTTTAGTGCATTATTTTGTAGACTTCGAGAAGCAGTTAACCTCATATTAAAAAAGATCATTTGTTCTATTGAAAATAAATGCATGATTTGATAAAAAAAATCAGAAAAATGTTCAGAAACTAGCTAATATCCATAATTTTTCACCAAATTTTGTATGGCGAGTACAGGGTACCTAAATTTGGACTTTACTAAAGGCTATCTCGGGTACTAAAAATGTTACATAATTTTGATAAGGTTATATCGAGCAAATTTCAATGATATATAGTTTAAAAATGGATAATTAAAATTCGTGTAATTATTTAAATTAAAATCTATAAAAATTAACTAGAACTGCTAATAAACTCATATTTTATGTAACTGATTCTATTTGTTTTTACTTGTTTTACATGGTTTCTTGCGTATCCTTAGCGACGGGCGGTTTTTACTATGCAAAAAAAATCAAATTTTCTTTATTTTACTTATCATAAATTAACTTTTACAATTTCAAATAAATGTTAATAACGTTGTGTGAATCATTTGAAGCATGAAATCCACACAAATTCGGATTTCATTTTTTTTTTTTCAAATTAAGAAAAAAATTTATTATTAATTACTGCAAGCCTAATAAACGATATTTGAGTATAGTATCCATTTGAAAATAAGTTGTCTTAAATGTCTCCAAAATATAAAGTTGGAAAACATACTGACTACGCCACTAAATTCTTTGTAGAAAAGTGTCCATAAGATGTGTTAGTCCTGTTTCCATAACTTAAAAATTAAACCAAATAAAGGCTATTACAGAAAACCATCAATTTTGGAAAATTACATTTTCCTAGGAAAGTAAAAATTCTAGAAACATCATTTTACTACCATTAACTATTTTATTTGCTCATTTCGCAAAATTAACTCGAGACAATCTTATTTAGTATTTTTAATTTCCGAAATGGCCTATACTAACGTCCAATTTGACCACTCTCATTATTGTTTTCTCGCCAAAATAAGCGTTACTTACTTTAGATGCTCGACAACAATCAGAATGGCAACATTCTGCCGTTGATTTTTTCAGCAATACGACAAAATGTTAAATTCATGGCACTCGCCATGTGGTGTGATGTTTTCCTAGAGACGAGATAATTAATTATCTTAATAAACATGTGTGAGCGATGCTAAAACCGCATGCAATTAGACCAAGATGATTTTAACAACGTTTCAGTGTCAATGATTTGAGTGGTATTTTTAACTTTATATATATGTACTATATTTAAATGCAGATTTGTATAGAAATTTCTTGAAACAATCAAATACAATCAAACTTTATTCACTAAAACCACCAGTAGTAATAGTAGTTTGTTTTTTTAATTTGCGTTTGTTAAGTTTTAATCGACCTTGAGGTCATATTCAGCCGTGTTCATGTAGGTTGTGTGTGTTGAGTTTAAGCTTGCTACTCTACAAATTTGAGTCTAATATCTAGAGCCGCATTATGTTTTTCCCAATGGCGAATGGTACCGGTAGGCGGGGCTATGCGGTCACTCATCCAAGTACTGACCATGCCTAACTTTGTTTAACTTTTGCATTTGACGTCGGCAGTACTAAATATGCCACCCGGCGCTTTCTAAACACCATTTACACGTATACAAAAAATTATACATTTAAGCGGATGTGTGCGTCAAATAAAGTAAAAATTATACTTGCATACACAATTAAATCTGATCATATTAAAGCTATAAAAATAATAATACAATTAAATAGATAAATAGATAGATAGATAGAAATAAATAAAAGCATTAGACGCAACACATAAAAACATTTAAACTTGCATGTTGCAAGATTTAAATTCAGCAAATTTTTTAAGTAAATATATACAGAGTGGTTAGTTTTTCATTGTCCAGTTTATATCAGCTTAACTTCATTTTTTTAAATGGAACACCTTGTAAATTTTAATATTTTTGAATTCCATGTTTATATGCGGAAATAACATAAACTTAATTTAATTTTTTCTATATTTTTTAATAGAGTATAATAGTTTTTATTATATAATATAATATTAATATAAATGCTCTTCTAAATTTTGGGAAAATATATAATAAATTTTAATCTTTAAGGAAACTTGTGCACTGATTTTTTATTAATGTGTGGATAGGTGTACTGGGTTATAAACTTCTTGGAATTTATTTTTACCTTCAAATACTAAACCACGACAAATATTGACTGCTTTTGCAAAATAAATTCTAGACTATATCTACAATCTTCCAGTAGACGCAAGGCAAAATAGATAGTTTCAAAATAATGGAGCTCCTCTTCATAATGGTGGTCGAGTAACTAATTCTTTAAATATTTTTTTCAAAATTAGATTGATAACCGAGGACCCGTTTTGTGGATACGTAGATCGCTTGATTTATCAGTTCTAGATTTCTTTGTGTGGGGTTTCTTAAAGAATAAAATTTTTGAAAATATCTCCTCAATATCTAAAGATGCTTAAAAATAAAATAAGAACACCTGCAATGCTACAAAATTTAAAGGTCAACATAATTAAAACAGCCCACAAATATTTACAATCGATGGGTGGGTTAGGTGGGCCAACCATTTATTATAATTTTATGATATTTTTATCTCTCTCAACAAAAATCATACAAAAATTACTAATATCTCAGTTAATATTGACATTAGGCATATAAATCAGATAAACATTTTGAAGGACAATTCAATAAGGAATTCAAAAATAATAACATATACTCTATATATACACTGTAGGGTGTTTTATATAAAAAAAAGTTAATAAGTTCCGGTAAATCAGTAGCACAGTAAGTTATTTTATATATATATAAAAATAATTTTTTGATAGTTTAGCAGATATAAGCTGAACAATGAAAAACCAACCACCATGTAGAAGCAGTTTTTTATAAGAAATTCGTATAGTTTGGATTTAAAAGGTTTGATATTATTATAGCCTGAAATATGGTTTAATAAATTACTGTATACTATTGGCACATATTTTTCAGTTTCTCGTAGAAGAAAGTGCTGTTATGGAGTGTCGTTTTAATGTCTAGTATATTTTGTCGATAACATGAACTTTTTAATTTAATTAATAAAGTAAAATTATTTAAAATATGTGGTGTTCTTACAATGATGCACATTTTCTAAACAAATTGATTAATCAAAGAGGTTCAATACTATGACCTCTTCAGATCTAAAACTTTTAAAATTGTATTTATAGGGATACATAAAGCAACTTGAATATTATGTAAAAATCACTACAAATTAATAGTTACTTGAAAGAATTCAGAGCAAAAAGTGACGCAATCTTTAGTTCGTTGGTGTGAGGTTTGTATTCAGGCCGAAGGTAGACATTTCTAACCATTTTATTTTAAAATACAGTAGTTATTGTCACAGCAACCGGTTCTTTATTTACCAATTAACTCTTAATAAAAAAATAACTTTTAAGCAAAAACAAATGAAAGAATATTTATCCAAGAAAAAATTAGAACTGAGCCTGGTATCATTTGTAAATCTTTGTTATACAGCTTGTAATGTATGTTACTTTTTTAATTACTTGTTTGACACAGACAAACCATTTGATTCCATATTAAACATACTTAAAGTTTTTCTGACGAACAAACTACTTTCACACCATAGAATTGTATTTTAAAATTGTAAATGTCTTTTTCTATCAAAATACGTTTAGAATTTGTATAATATAATATAAGTTAACAAAAAAAATCTTGGCTACTTAATATTTTGATTGTTTTTTTAAAGAGGCTTTTTACAAGAATACATTAGACTTTTCAAACGCCATCCAAATTTTTCGAATTTATTTCTTCTAAAAAAAATATTAGACTTTGGCAAACGATAGAAAAATGAACAAAAACTCATTTACTTTTACTGTAATTTTTGAATATTATATATATTACATTATCGATAAAAAAATTGAATTTTGAAATGAAATAAATTTTTTTTTAAATATATTTATTTTGCAAAAGCAATAGAAGAAAAAAGATTTTGTAGCTTTAGGATTATTTATAAGACAAAAACAAAGAAAAATCTCAATAATAAAATGTGTAATTTTGCACTGCTCCATAAAATAATTATTTATGTTTAATTGTAGTACAGTATATTATATAAAAAGGATATAGCACAAGGCCGAGTGTGGAGTGCGGAACCGCCCGCAAGCGAGTGCTCTAAACATTTAAGTGCGATATGGGCATTCCACTCAAGTTGTACTGGTTACTTTACGGGTTACATTGGATATTTGACGCTTTGAAAAAATGCAAATTGCAAGAGCATATACACGAGACGATACATCTATTTATTTTTAATATTCAAACACGGATTGATCTATAAACCTTTTATACAATAGCTCATATTTTGTAAGCAATTTCCTAATATTAATACCTGGCACGCAGCTTCAGTAATTTCGCAAATATCAAATACTTGGAGGTGAATATTATGTTATAATATTATAATTATTAGATAATTACCATGCCATTACTCCATTTGAAATAAATGTTTTAAAAAATTCAGCTCGGATGAGGATCAAATCCACAACCTTTGGATTTCATGTCACTGCTCAACCAATTGAGCTACGGGGATATCTCAATTGGGATTGCTTTATGTTCCACAGCCACGCCAAAGTCAATTTTCTAAAACATCTATTACATGTTATGCTAACACATATACAGTTATGAGTATGTCTAGTCTATGCTAGTACAATCCAAAGGTTATGGGTTCGACCCATATCCGAGGTGAATTATTTAAAACAGTTGTTTCAAATAGAGAAATGGCGTAGTAATTATTTAATAATTATAATATTCTAATTTCAACTCGGGCTCCATTTAAAAATTTAAATTGTAAATAATTATTAATTACAATCTTTTTGTGAATATTATGTATTTTCATCGTATTCATTAATTTCAATATCCATTCATTTTATTCTTTTCAAATAAGCAATATTCCATATTTTTCTACAAACATCAAAAATGAAGAGTTTACGCATCACCATCAATACGAAATCTACAGCATTTTTTTAGTGTGAAAAAATAATTGTTTATTCACACGATAACTGTGAAAAAAACATTTCACTGATATCCGTAATTTTTTTCTTTTTTCATTGATAACAGTGAATTTTTTCCACTTTCGTTATAAAATGACACAAAACACGCAAATGCGTGTTATAATTTAAATTCAAATCACAAATGTATATGAGGTTGCATACACAGTTACCAATTAAAAATTTTGACCGTATTTTTGCATTGAAAATAAGGTTTACAGTACAAAACACAGATGATACTAGAACAATACATAGTATAGACCTCAGAAATACGTGTTGCGGTCATGGGCAATACAATACAGTTCATTGAAAACACAATTTGGTAATTGACATATGTCATTTTGTTATATCAAATTTTGTTGTTGGTACAAATAAGCTACGATTTTGTGTAAAGTATATAAAATAAAGAAGATATTGCTTGCATATTTTGCACTGCAAAGAAAAAAATACACACATTTGACATTGTGGTTACACTACTCCATGCTTAAATACGAATATAGTCATAGAAAACAACATGAATATTAATACGTTTAACAAATTGATTGTCTTTAGAAAAATATGTATTAATAATTATAATAAAAGTTATTCAATTTATCAATTCTTTAATTGCAAAAGTGGATAAAATCAGGTTTAATACACATTATTAAAGTTTGATCAGTCGTTTAATTGGGGCACTCACCGCTGCGCGATGTTAGACTCGTAACTAAATAATGCACTTTACTCACTTGTATTAAAAATAGCTATTTTTTACTGTAATCAGTGAAAATGGTTTCCAATAGTTTTCATACATGCATTTGATACGATAATAACATTGACAGTGACAATGTCAAATGTATTATATGACAGATTTATTTGATACTTACGTGATATTTTGATTTCTATAATATTATTTATATATTGTTTTTCCATTTGTAGAAAAAATGTTGTTTGTATTGTTGTACGTGACGGTCTCAACCAAAATTAACAATCTCGCGCGCTATAAAAATCAGTCATTTTGCGCACTTAATACAAAATAACTATTAAATAACTTTAGCTTATTTTTGACATTATTGTGTCATTTTGCGGATGCTGACGTTTGATTTTACTGTAATTTTGATTTAATTATGCTATTAAAATATGTATATAAGTATCAAATAAATATTGTGATTTGTAATTTATTGTTTTATACTGCTGATAAAGGATTTCATATCAATTCAAGAGTGAATATAATATCTATTCAATAAATAACGTTTTCAAGTTATATCCACTGAGCTTGAGCTTGGTCCGCGAAAAACTAAGATGGCAAAAATTTTGTTCTGTCACTTGTTGCATTATAAATTGAACACATTTTTTATATTTTTTCCGCCAATTTTAGAATTTTCAAAATTACAACAATAAGTGACATATATAAGAAACAAAAAATGGATATAAATGAAGTTTAACTTTAATCAACAATAATATTTATATCAGAGTAGCAAACATGTTTGTATTATTATCTAAAATAATATTGTTATTTATTTATATACCAAAGTTATTAAAAATTTAATTACTCTTACAGAATAGTTATTTTACAGGCTTTTCTATACTTTTGCAATGTTACTTACAAGTAAATTCCATTTTCTTAGTATTTTGAAAATTCTGAGATATAATAATAATAAGGTTGAATAAATTATATGATTTAAAAATGATCAAATTCATAAATAATTCGAGAAAGTTAATTTTATATTTTTTTGTCTTTTTAATTTACATATGAATGCAAGATTATCGTGAAGATAAAGACAGAAATTCTAATAAAACGTTTGGATCTATATCACGTTTCAAATTTGGCGTTTGGACGAGCTATTGAAGATTGTGCTAGTAAACTCGCATAAAATTGTATAAATTAAACATAAATTTGTTGCATGACATTGCATGATGCAGAACGGTACAGTTAACTTGAAAACAATATTACGATACTATATCGATTTGCAGTTAACTTGGAAACGATGTTATATCGTTTTTAAGTTAACTGCACCGTATCAATTTATAAAATGCTTCTGCATTTTTAGTTCAATAGGAGAAAATTATCAAAGTTGCTGACCTCTGGTATTCAATTTTTAACTATTCAAATGGGAAAATAAAACCCACGGGATTAATGTTATTGAGAACAGTCAGTGTCATGGTGGATTTAAAAATAACCTCAACGACATAAACAATACGTTATATCACTTATAAACATTGATTTTGTTCAGTGCTCAGGCTTAAAACCAGTGTTCCTTCTATAATAAGCCTATCTCTGACAACAACATAATATTATTATACCCACAATTCAAACTGACAGATTACTTGTCACCAGTGTCATCAGGTGAGTTTGTTTGTTACAGTTATCTATGGTTTGTTTTCCCCATTTGAACATCTCAAATGCGCCATCTATTGGATTTTGCTTTTCTCCTATTTAGCTCAAAATGTGCATTTTATGCGACTGTATCAGCTCATGCTGCGGTTAGTGCAAGCGTCATATTTGAAACGTGATATAGATCCAAACGTATTATTAGGATTTCCAGTTTTATCTTCATCTGATAATAATGATTATATTGATTATATTATCTTGCATTCATATGTAAATTAGAAAAACAAAACTTTCTGTAAATTATTTATAATTTTGATACTACCATTGCAAAATTACAAAAAATACTGTAAAATAACTATTCTGTAGATATAATTAAATTTTTAATAACTTTTGTATATAAACAAATAACAAAATTTGTCATGTGATATGAAATATCATATCACATGACACATGACACTAATAAGTGTATAAGTAGTTGATACTCTCATATAAGTATTATTGTAAATGTTAAACTTGATTTTAATCTATTTTCTCATGTTATATTTGTCACTGTTAATGTTGTAATTTTGAAAATAGCAAAATGTTCGGGAAATGTATAAAAATGTGTTCAATTTATAATACAATAAGAGCCAGAACTGAATATGTGCCATCTGCATTTTACGCGGACCAAGCTTGAGCTCAG
>JARJEC010084669.1:0-11172 GCA_030264575.1 Tachinus sp. AB-2021 | reverse complement strand
CTTGCAAACCAGCTCTAGTTGTGCCCCCCGGAAGATGGTTAAGATTAGTTATGTTGGTGAGAAAATATAAGTAACATTCTTTAAAAAAATTGCCATTAAATTCATATTTAATGCAAAACGGGACAATAAACACATTATTTAGGATTAATTTGAATTAAATAATGCAATAGATTCAATTGCGGATACAGGTTTGGTATTTATTTTAAAATACGTGTTAATATTTCGCAAATATTAATTGAATATGTTCATAACATATTATGTGGGCAACAATTTGTTTACACTCATATTTGACATATAAATTGAGGTTAACAAATCCATATGTTTTTGAAGTATAATTGTCATATTCAATAATTGCTAACTTGATTATTTTTTATTAAATATTGCATAATATATCCTACCTTTGATTTATGCACACTTTGCATAAATCGTGCGAAGGGAGGAGGAAAAGTTTTAGTACGCCATGCGCCCTCTAGTTTTTTTAAAATTATTTGTATTTTCATTTGTCAAAGTTTATCGTTGAAGTAAAACATCACACACATATGTGCAAGATCAAATATTAAATTAAGAAAATATTAGTAATTTTATTTGGAAACTGTTTCTTTAATTTGTTTGAGACAAAGAATATATTTTTTTCAATTTTTCAATCTTCATTGGTTTAAGATAAAATGGTAAATTTTTGTAAATAATTGTTTTGAATACCTCTAAAAACGTAAAAGACAAAGTTAGAAAAAATTAGAATAGGCAGTCCTAAAACTATCGTTAAACAACTCGAAAATTAAGAGTGAATATTTTTCCATTTTACTTGGTAATGAGTAACTAAGGAAATAAAACATGTTTTTGACTTTAAGAATAATGCAAAAGGAGATCGTACAAGATGTACTGACGTACTGTCAGTCATTGCTGGATAATGCGTGTATGACACTGTGCAATTTCTTATATCAAATCTTGTACAGTTTATTAAAACACGGCTTTCCACTGGCTGCTATTTTAAATAGCAATGGAAATCAGCCAATGGAATGCTATCTTTCAATAAACTACACAAGATTTGATATAAAAAGCATAGAAATAACAATTTTTAACGATTAAATTTGAATTATTTAAGAATGATTCAAATTAATTAAAAAAAAAAAAAATTACTTATGTGATAATATGTGATAATTTGAATGAGTTGGCAGCGAGCGAGTCATTGGCGGTTATCTATATTGATAAACTAAAATATATCTAATAATTAATAAAATATTACATACAGCATCTAAAAAAATATTTTGTGTGTATATAATTACAAAAAAAATTACATAAGTTATTTTGAAAAGTATTATGTGTCTAAGTCACACAATTTTTACATAAACATAATGCTCTAGATTTGTTGCATTGTATATTTTATAACTTAGTCGTATACTTTCACGATGCATTTACAAGATTGTGTGTTCAGTATTGTCCGGTATAGGTTTTTCTTCAGAACCATTAGAATCATTTTTGATGTGTAAATCATGCGTTCCTACCCGTCAGAAACTAGACAATTGTTGCGTAGTAACATGTTTTTGTCAAAATCCTCTTCATTCATGAGGATATTGACTACAATTATTACATATAAATACTGCATTGAAGAACATAAAATAAAATTAGAAAAAAATATTTGAACCTTTTGTTACCTCACGGTAAGCTGCTAAAATTTGTATCGTTCACTAATGGTACTTAAAAGTACCGTGTTTTATTATTCTAATATCGCAGGGGTGGTCAAACAGTTTGTGAGAGGTTTTGACGAAGATCACCTCAAATATTTTTGAAATTTTAAACATAATTTATAAAAAGTACACTAAATATTTATGTTTGAACAATTATTTTAACCTAATACATATTAATATAATATCGTACATTAAATTTTGTATTATCATCTATCTATCAGGTAGTAACAGGTACTACTGGGAACTAGTGATCTAGTCCAGTAGCAAACTATTTTCTTTCATGAGCACGCTTTTTGTAAAATTTAAGCACAAACCCTGGGTAGAAGAAAAAAATTACTGGCAAATGTTACATACACCAAAATTCCAGACAATATCAAATAATTCCAAAAAGATTCACAAAAACTTCAATTATCTTCATAGATTCTTAAAAAATGCCACATCATTCTAAATTCTAATAGTAAATTGCAACAAAAATCCCACGCAAATCCAACAAATTCCATAACATAAGTTAAACAAATTCCACCCTTCTTTGAACTGTGTGTATTTATTTTTAAAATTTAAACCCAAAACTGTAAATGTATTTTTTTCAATAAATTCAATCCACAAATAGTTCACAAAGTTACACATATTTTTAAAAAAACTTCCAAAATTTAAGCAATTCTGTAATCGCATACCAAAATTTTGAAAAACTGTTTAAAATTTTTGGGATATATCGTTTACTTTAAAATTTCATTGGATTCTACAAATATTCTATATATAGTTACAATAGCAATTCAAACCAATCCAAAAATTCTATAGAATTCCAACAAATTGTATAATTTTTAATTCCACCCAAAACTTAAAAATCTACATAATTTCATAATATTAAAAAAAAACTACAATTCCAAAGTATAGTTCCAAATATTAAAACACATTAAAAAAAATCTAAAAATTTCTAGACAATTTTATGTACAAATGTGCATACACCAAAGTTTCACACCCAATTTTTTTCTTCTTTTTTTTTACTTTTGTGGAACTTGTGTGGAACCCACAGTTTGAGGACCACTGACTTAGTTGATCGTTTGTCGTCTAATGCTTTTAGGGTAGGTCGCCGATGCTTTAAGTCTGAACACCCCTATAATAAAAAATTACACAAGTCCTGGAGTTTGAAAAAAAAACTTGTATCAACATGTTTAAAAATTTTGAATCTCTGAAAGTAATACATTTTACAAGTATGTAAGATCGTTCTAATTATATATTTTTTTTAATTTGTAATTTGACTACAATAATAATAATAATAATAATAATTTATTTGTGTTATTAAGATAGTTGTTTTATGGGCAAAAAAGGGTTAAATTATATAATTAATAAATAACTAAATTTTATTTTTTTAAATATTTACTTTATATTTCTTTTTAATGGATTGAATTTCATCCAAAATATTTTCTAATACTACATTTCCTCACATCCCTCAGAATATTTGAACAAAATAAAAAATAAAATCTCAAAACATAATTTTTATGGACCCAAAAACAACTGTTTTTTACATATATTTAATCTTGGGCAGCTGTATTCTTTTTTTCATTAAATTTGAAAAGGACGATAAATCAATACAAATTTTATTTTTAGTTTTGTCGCAAATTGTTGGAAAATTTTTATTCAATAAAAATGTAAATACTTGAGATAAACTGTTATTATCAAAAATAAAACACAATTTTCTTAATAATAACAAATATTTGGTTATGGCTCTCGACCAACTTCAAATTTTTGTTAAACCAAAATTCCCTGATGTGTTTAGCATTCATTTTATGACTTATAAATGGTCTTTCAATAGGGACACTCAAAACAATCCCCTTGTTCAAGCAACCTCTGTGAATTTTGTTGTGAGTTGCCATATGGCAAATCAGCATTGAAGGTTCTATTGTTAATTAACGTATGCAAATCATCAAATTTTAACCCTTTGCGATCCTGTCAGACAATTAAAAATTGAATTTATAAATTGATTTTATTTTTTTAAATAAATAGGACTTTTGGTATATATTATTTTATTTCATTGTTCCTAGCTCATATGGCAGGATTTTTATGGGACCAAATTCTTGTGGAAATTAAATCGGACTACAAAGCGTTAATATCAAAATCACTGCTTTATTTAAGAAACATGATTATCTTTTTTTCTTTGGCCCTTTAAAATCTTAAATTGCAGATGTATGCAAATAAACTGCAAATAATTAATACTCTCAAAGTCAACATAAAGTATGCCATCCAAATTCAACCAGATTTATATGAGAAAGTCTTTGAAAATTGGAGCAAGGAAAGCTGCAGCAGACATTTGAATTATGGTGCATTCAATACTTGTACAATATAATATTGCTTTAAATAAAAAAATGAGTGTGTATCTCACACACAACCTGTTTTATTTGCATTTAAAAATTGATGGTCCTTATTTAAAGACTAGGGGTCTTTAGGAAAACATAATGTAATGTGCAGAAAATACTAATTTTTACGATGCATTTGTGTTTTGTTTTTGATCACACGTCGCATAGTTGTTAGATTTGTGATTAAATGATGCACTTTGCTCACTTGTATGAAAAATAGCTATCATATAAAATTGGCAGTTAATTTTTAATTGTGTTTAATGAAAAAAAACCAACAAATATGTCAAAAATTTGGCTTTCTACCAGAAAAGTGAATCAGTGCATTTTGAGAAACTGAAGCTTTTTTCAGCTGTAAATTCATAAATAATATCTCAAGTTTTATTGAATATGAATTTTTATTTTCAGTGGAAGAGTACATCGTTCTAGCAAAAGACAAATATGGATACAATGGAGAGCAAGCACTGGGCATGCTATTCTGGCACAAACACGATCTTGACAGGGCAGTCTTGGATCTGGCAAATTTTACACCATTTCCAGACGAGTGGTCGGTCGAAGACAAAGTACTCTTCGAACAAGCATTCCAATTTCACGGGAAAAGTTTTCACAGAATTCGACAAATGGTAAATAAACTAATATTCACCTTAAGTAAATTTGATTCTGGTGCATGTAAAACTGGCAATAATAAATTGCAATGTTTATTAAAATTAAATCAATGTAAATTTACCTTAAAATTCTTTAATAGTTACCTGACAAAAGTATTGCAAGCCTTGTGAAGTACTACTACAGTTGGAAGAAAACGAGATCGCGTACAAGTTTAATGGACAAACAAGCAAGAAAATTGAACGCACCAAGGGAAGAAGGTGCTGCATCTGAAGGTGGCTCAGAAGGTGGCTCCAATGATGATTCGGATCATGATGAAAAGGTAAGAAAAAAAATTTATGCATTCTTAATTGTCTTACTAATAATTTTTACTTCAATTTATATTTGTGGAAATTTACCTGAGAAAATTGCATGAATGTTATTAGGAGCATGACGTTTATTTAATTTATTTGTATTTATTTATTAATTTACATGTGGGATTTTTTTTAAATTGTAATAACAAGAAGCGGCGGTGTCACATAAATGTTTATTTTTCTCGTGGGTATATCGCTTGCTTTTTGGCTGACGTTAAGTCATATGTTTTGCTAAAGTTAGAGAACCTTTTTTTTTGTAGCAATGAAATAGTAAATCAGTTTGAGACAATTGCATAAATTTTAATGAATTTATATTCCAGAAATAGATATTTTTAGTAGGTGTTGTTGTGAATGGCATATACACTCCACGAATAATAATACACTTATTTGTGTATGTCATTCACAACACGTAATATTTGTTTAATATATTTAAAAAAATTAACAAATTGCAATTTGTTTTGCAGTGAAGCATAATCTCAATTTTTCATAAAAGACAAACTATTATTATTGATAATTTAAATTAATAGATTATATTGTGCTGGCTGTTTTCAGAATAAATGAAACAATAGACCTATAAAAGTATTTGATTGAATTACTACTCCATTGATTCAAATTTTGTACATAATCTAAAACTAAAAGTCATTGTGGATAATATATATATATATACTCAAATTAATCATTCGAGACATTATCAGCTTCATCCAGTAAAAATATCGTTAAGACGTACGTCAAACAAAAATTGCATGTAGTGAAGTGAGCGATAAGAATTTTGGACGTTACAAAATTTTTATCACGGGTATTACTGAATACAAATTTTATTTGATGTCCATATATATGACGTATGTCACTGAGATGAGGATATAAATAATTATTAACTCTTAACAATATTTTTACTGAATACTCTTCTATAAAAGTGAGAATATAATACTTTTTGTTTGCTATCATTTAGTATAAGTAATTGTTTTTGAAAAAGGCCTAAATCTGGTTAATATCGACATTCATCAACACGTTTGGTATATCTCCGAAATATTTTTAGAATATCATTATTTCTGACATGCACCGGCGAATGTAGATGTTTGTCTACTAGAATTATTGAATGTTGAAAGAATAAGTAACATCGTATACAGGGTATCCCAACTTATTCTTTCACTATTGCTAACTGTTATTATCGGAGTTACAATATGGGTTAAATTAGCAAAGTAGTAGTATTTCAATTGCAGATTTTAATGATGTAAACAGAAAACCAATTGAATAATTATTTTATAAAAATAACGTTTTTTTTTTAATTTAAATTTTGCATGTCAACATATTGTCCGATTAATTTGCAAAGGTCGTAAGTCTACATATGCTCAAAAATAAGGTAGTGGTATTATCTAAACAAAAAATAAAGCTATCGTTTGCCGATATTGTTGTCAGTCACAAAAAATTGCAGGTGTATAATTGTTATAAATCAGAATATGTTGTAAGTTCTTATTAATCCAGAATTATATTTAATAAATTATTTTTTATTTTTCCTAAAAATTTAGTGATTTGAGACTTACGACCTTTGCAAATTAAGTCTGCGATATTTTGGAAGCAAAAAGAATTCTGAACAAAAAACTGTTAATATTTTATACTGCGTACACACACTTGTAACATTTACTCGTAACATAACATTGTCGAATAACATCACCCCGCAATATCTACACGTAAGGTTTTTTTGATCCGACGGCATAAAACCGAAAAGCGATGGGATTCTCCTTTGTTCTCAGTTGTGGTATAATGTTACACGACGATGTTATGTTACGAGTGTGTATGCTTTATTAAATTTACAAATAAGCAAGTAATTTGCAATGTAGTTTCATGTCAACTTTAAAATAAGTGTTTTACGACTAGGGATGGCAGAATTTATAAATACACTGACTGGCACAAAAATACTGATTCATTGTGAATTTTAAGTATTTCTTTGTCTTTCTTTGCTGAAAAAAAATTTTGTTTTAATTTATAATTGTTTAATTAAAATTTGTAATTACCACAGAACATGAATTAAGCATAAAATTAAACAAAACATACAAGATTTTCAAGAAAACAATAAAACCCAAAATTATTAACAACAGCAGTTTTATTGAATTAGTAGCTCGTATAGCCTCGACGCACCTATATTACAGTATTACAGCCTCCATACGTTGTGGCATTGACTCAATTAAGTTCAATATCGCTTGATCTTCAAGAAGATCCCATTCTTCCTGAAGAACAACAAACAACTTTGCTAAGGTACGTGGATACGAGCTCTAACTTGTCTTCCCATCATATCCCAAACATGCTCGACAGGATTCAAGTCACTACTTCGGGGGGTCACTGTATTTAGTTGATACCAAGTGATCGAGGTATTCTGCAACAATCCTGGTGAAGTGTGGTTTGGCATTATCATGCATTAGGAGAAAATTGAATGGTGTAAAATGTACCAGATCTTCTTCAATGTATCTATGCACGTTCATAGCCTCCCTATTAATCAACACAAGGTCTGTACGTCTATTTACAGAAATACCTCCCGGCACCATAATCGAACCATTATTGAATAATAACCTGGGAACAGTGTTGCACTCTTAATATCGTCCCCAAGCCCTCCTTCAAACTCTGTAATGACCATCTAGAGCTCGTAAGCAAAATTTGCACTTATCTGTGAAAAGTACTTGGCTCCACTGTTCCATATTCCAATGAGCATATCTGTTTTCTTTATGTTGCCTAGTAAGTTCTGGGCCATGTGCAGGTCTTCTTGCCCTTAGACCAGTTGCATTAAGGTGTGTCCTGATCATCTATTTGCTTACATGCACATCTCGAACCTCTGCACGACGATATATGACTTTAACGGCAGTCAAGTTCTTGTTGCACAGCATTGTCAGGGTAAGAAAATTTTTATCTGGGGCACTTGTACATCAGTTCCGGGCCGTCGACTGTAAGATCCAGTTTTCAAGAAAATAGCCCATCTTCTTCAGACACAGGATTGTGAAACTTCAAGAACTTATGCAACATAACGTTGAGACTGTATTAAAGCAACCATAAATGGCCAATTAAATTATCCAAAACGTTGAAAGAAGAATATTTCACAAAAGTAATAACAATACGACATAAAGAATTTCCCAATATGTTATTTAAACAAAATTATTTGGTCACCATAACGACCATAGCTCCCCTAATTATTAAGAATATTCCAATTTAACGATATACCAAAAAAAATTTTAAAAAATAATGGTGAGAATTACTTAAAATTCATCATGAGTGGTTTTTTGTGCCGGTCAGTGTATATCGATATATTAAATCATATGATATATTGTAACCATTTATCGGATGCATTTGATATCTATATCTTCTATCTATCTATCTATCTATCTATCTATCTATCTATCTATCTATCTACCTATCTATCTATTCAATATATTGGAAAAAATGTATCAATATATTTATATTTAAAACTTTAAAAAACATCAGTTAAAAAATAGGTAAATTATTAACAATGAACAATGCAGAAGTAAACTTTTTAAGATTAAACAATCATTAAAAAATTGTAATAATTCACTCTCGAGCTTTACAAAGAAAAATAAAACAAACTAGCATAAAAAGGAAAAAATTGCTTGTTCTTCATATCAATTGCCAAACCTATGTCATGGAGATTTTTTTTAATACGGCAGCTGTCAAATTTCGGTGCTAGTCTTAATGATTTCATTTGAAATGCTATTTATTTTTATAACTTTATAATATCTACACACTTGTGACATATTGCCATAACATAACATTGTCGGGAAACATCTACCTGCAACACGGAATAAAGTTATTGGAGTTCTGCAACGTCATGATGTAACATATCATTGCAATACAATACTGTTACATTTATATCTATTAAAAATAATAAATGCTAAACTGCTTTGAGGCAGCGTGTTGTTGGGTCCTGCCATCATAACGTATGTAAGTAACATTTCTTTGATTTGACAGAATAAAAAGAACAAGTAATGTTCCAAAAGGTTTGTGTTGTTACACTTTGTTGCTGTTGGATGTTACGTGACGATGTTCTGTTGCGGCACAGTATTATATTTGTAATTTGTTGTTGTTTTTCTTCCGATATATTTTTTAATATATTTAGAAATAATATATTCAATATATTATTGTCATCTCTAATTATGACTTATTTAAGATATTACAAGTTACTTTGACAACATTAAATACAAAAATATTTTTGAATGAAAAATTTATTTCTAATTTAAATGATTTATGTGTTTATACAATTTGCTTGATCATCATCAAACTTACTTGAATGATCCATATTAAATAAGAAACCATATTTATTATTTAATATCTAACAATTTATGTTTGTTATGACGTTAACAAAAATTATAGTTTAGATAGCTCTGCACGTTTACATCAAGGAGCAATTTAGCTTACATTCTTTTTCTGCCCAGTCTTCACTTCATGTTGTTGGGCTTATTTTTATTGATTTATATCATATTTTTTATTTAAATTTTGTAAAATTTGCCTGCCTGTATCCTCACCCGTTCCCTTTAATTGGTTTACGTTTTATTTCTGCGTTTTTTTGGACTTTAACTTCAAAAAAATGATTTAAATTGTCAGGAGTCTGACAGCTCTGCTAACTAAAAACTTTAATGAAGTTTATAAAAAAATAGAAACATTATTAATTAAATTAAACAGTAAAAATCTTTATAGGACAATAAATCAATGACAAATTTAAAGAAATAGAGAAAACATGAAGATTTTGTAACAATTCTGTAGATAATTGAAAAAGAATATTTATTAATCTATTTGCATAGTTTGCTGATTGCTACAATTTTTGCTTGCAGTAAAATCAATTTTCACTTATGATATACTTCAAAGCCGACATAGACTGGCCTACGAAAGGAGTTTTTGCTCAACGAAAGAAACGGATGCATAACATGGGAGGTCTAGACTATGCTCCTTTGCTATCGTTGTGTGAAAACGCCTTCCATAGGCCAGTCTATGTTGGCTTTGCTATAAATATAACTGTTATCTATCTAATCGCGATTCTTTATAATAGTTTGATTGTGCATGTACTTTAAAATATTAATATTGAAAATTATAATGACGAGTTATGAATCTTTCTATTGAACGTAAATTAATTGAAATGCACAATCATTTCAGTACTTCTTATAGAATAAAATTGTCTGTAATTAATTGAGCATTGTGTCAATAATTAATGGCATGGTCTTCCCTCAGCATGAAAACTGTCTATTACATTAGCCTCTGTATGCATGCAGGTAATAGAAGATGGGAAGTTTTATATGAAATACGAATTTAAAATAAATTATAAATAATTAATCTAGTTGGGATATACAACAGCTAAAAATTGAATTGTTCTCTTAACTGTTAGCGAGATATATGGTTTAATTGAATTTTCGATTAGGTGCACCATGAGGAAATAATTGTTTTGCAAAATAATATGTACGGATATTGTTGTCTTGCAGAAATGGACTATACATCGGGGTATTCGCCGTAAAAGTGGCTCGCCACTACGTGCTGGCCAGGCACAAGATGAAAATTCTCAGGTAGTTCAAATCACTCTAAAAAATATTTATAAATTACTTATTAATTATTAAATTATGACAAAAACATCAAATTCAGTAACATCTTGCGAGTCCCAACTAGATCTAATAATTTTGCGATAAAGATGTATTTATTTAAAAAAATATTTCTTTTCGGAAATTGGCAATGTTGTTACTGGATTCATTTCATTTCAATCACACAATTCTATTATATTCATCTTCTTTCAGCGCTTATTATAGTATCTTTATTTATATTTTTCACTTCGGCTACTTTAAATTTTTCATTTTTATCACTACGTAGTCGATAGTCTTTATATAGCACCACTGCATGGGTATCTGTATATGTAGTATGTCTTAATTGTATACGAATTTTGTTCAAGCGTGTTAAAAATATTGATAAATTGTTTTTTGAGAATAATTCATAATTTTTATGCTCAATTAACACATAGCATGCTAGTAACTAATGCAAGCATTTTTCCTTAAAAAAATAAAACACAACATTCTCCCACCATCCTCCAAACATAAGCAATATTCTTACTGGTTATAATATTATTCACCAATCCTAATTTTTATTAAGGTGGTTACAGAAATGTTTGGAGTCCTATGTATATGAAAATATTTATTTATATAT
>JARJEC010084652.1:0-16727 GCA_030264575.1 Tachinus sp. AB-2021 | reverse complement strand
TATTCACAATGACAGATGACATGAAATTACAACAAATAGAATAATGTTTATTTACATTTTACCCTGCGCTCATTGGTAGCGGAACCATCCCGGTAAGCGAAACTTAAAACTTGGCCAACTCTTCCGTACCGTTCCCATCGCGTTCTCGGGTGACCTTAAAACGTGAGCTTCTGTTTTCCATATGGAACATATAATTCAAGTTGTCGTAGATGTTTCGATTCCGTGTTGTTCTAGTTCTCGGGCTATTGTGCTGCCACCTTTTGCTTAAAACATTTTTTGGCAAGGCATTAAATCAGATATAGCTAGCTAGATATGTTCAATCATGTCTCAGGAGCCAACAAATCAAAACAACTAGACAAACCAAAAAGTCCAAAATTTTGATTCACCAAAATTCCGTTTCGAACAAGTTCATATAGATTTTATTGAGCCATTTCCTATATGGACCTATAAGGTTTTAGATCCATATTAGTTTGTATTGACCGTTTTATTAGATGACCAGAAGCAATTTCTATAACGGATATTTCTGCAATTTCAGCAGCTAAAGCTCTTCAAGAACATTTGTTTTTTAACAATGTGTTTGTTGTGAGTGTTGTTTTCGATCATATGAAAACAAACACACCGTCCGATAAAAGTGGGAAATCCGTAGAAAATGAACTGCGAGACTGAGGTAGACCTAAAGCAACTGATTGAATTTGCTAGCATTCTGTGCTGTGGGATAAGTAATATTCTCAACATAAAAATAATAGTTTTATACGAAATGCATGGACGACAATAAGTAAATTCATGGACATTATAGATAATTTAATTACTTGTAACTTTCATGGCCTCTGTTCAGCATGTCCTTATTAAGGAAACTATTAAACATGCCCGCTCATCGGCACTTTTTTTTAAGGGCTAATTCACAATAGGCATACCATTTTCATAAATCATAAAGTTTACACATAACGAACGAATGTGTTCACAATGGACGTAATTTTTGTATAAGCATAGCCTACAAATATTGTATCAGATGACAAGACTGACTTTAAAAATTTGTTATAATTAAAAGTTTTACTTTCTTATTTTATAGTTTTCGCTACGAAAGAATTTATTTTAAAAATCAAATTTTAAAGTTCTCGACACCCGCTGGGTACCAGAGATGAAAAAAAGATAGTAATAATTTTTATGTGTGAAACCTTTAAGAATTTTGTAGATAAACTTCATAAAAGTTTGAGATTGTGCCAACAATAGTCAGCCTCATATAATGGAAAACGCTATACTGCCATTTGCTTGTTCCAACTTTTTTCAAACAAATTTAAACGCAAGACAACAAAGCAGCTTGCTTGTTCCAACCAAAAGCACCGGCGCTCGCAAAATATTGTATCTCAATTTTTAGAAAAAAATGACCTAAGATTCTTCTATAGAAAATTATACTCTTTTTTTTAAGATTTTTTTGTAAATAATAGATTTGTGGTATTTTATCTGGATATAAAATCACTCAATTATAATTTTTACATATATGTTTGCAAATTGCTTCTATTTGAGATACGATGTTACCCTTTCAAGCATCGAATAGTTTCAATGTATAGTTTATACTTAGTACTCATGAGGTTGAACGTATCAAGTGGCGATGTAAATCGTGTTTTATTTCCGTGTAAAGTAGCATTGAGCAGCATTGTCGCCACGTTCAAAAATAAATGTTTAAATTTAGTAAGCGTCGGAAACATTTCGAAGTGTCTATTTGACATAAACGCGTTTCAGTGTGTTTCAATTTTCAATTGTGTTGGATTGTGTGTATCAAGTACAAAGTGAGCATCTGAGTATCTGGCTGCTCGTTGAGATATGGAGATGGAAGAGATCTTTACTATTCTAAAAGATTTTAAGGTATGTAAGGGCTCATTCACAATGGGCATAAGGCGTAAAATTTATATTAGCATTAAATTTTATTTACAAATGCACAAATAATAAAATTTACATAATGAACGCATGCGTTCACAATGGACGTAATTTTTGCATAACCATAGCCTACAAATATTGTGACAAATGACAAGACTGACATTAACAATTAATAATAAGAACAGAACACTTAACTTTTGTTATAAATAATGAAAAGATTTGCTTTTTTATTTTGTTTTCGCATAAGGCTTTATTTTAAAGTTTAAATTTTTATATGTGAAAACTTTAAAAACTTCTTATTTTGTCATAAAAGTTTGAGATTGTACCAACAGCCTCATATAATCGACGACGCGGTATTTGCTTGTACCGACCAAATTTGACCGCAAGACAACAAAGCAGCTTGCTTGCTCCAAAGAAACGCAATGGCCAATTAGGCGCTTGCAAAACATTGTATCTCGATTTTTTGATAAAATGAGCTTAAGATCATTCTTCTATAGAAAAACATACTCTTTTTGATATTTTTTTCTTCATTTTTTAAAATATTTTTCTCTAAATAGTAAATTTGTGGTATTTTATCTGGCTATAAAATTGTTCAATTATAATCTTTACATATATGTCTGCAAACCACTTCTAATATTCTATATAGATACGATGTTATTCTCTGCAAGCGTCGAATTTGTAGCGGTTTTAATATATTTGTTATATTATTGTTATACATATTTTTTTATTTGTTATTTGTTATTCTTTAATGTTAACTATTTATATTAATTAGAAAGTTAGCTATGGCATGTTGCCTGGGAAATAAAAAAATATTATACAATGTCAATTATAAAAATTATACATATACCAAAAAATACAATGCCAATTTATCAATTTATAAAGTTTTTCAATTAAAATAAAAATAGCATCAATGATGTTATAAATTATAAATGGGATTACAAAGACATTGTTAGATATCAGTGACGATCTATGTAACTTTTTTGCTGTTACATTACAGAAGGCGGTTAACTGAACAGCAATGTTGTCCTGTGACAAGAACGTTCAATTTCAAACTTATTTGAGATTTGACGTGGTGGTTTGTGATAGTTACATAACTAAACATTTCAGTTATTTTTCGACATATTTATCGACATATTTTTACAAACTCCTAGTTAAGTTTCCAAAGATTATAAAACAAGAAGGTGCAGAAAATCCACAAAAAAATCAAACATAGCACTATATTAAAACAATAGTAAGTCATCCGCAAACTAGGACGATTGATGCTAGAGAAATTGAGTGCAATACGAAAAAACTACCCCAGAGTTGTTGTATCCTACACATAATCTATGTGAAGCGCACAGTGCCAAAAGAAAGTAATGGTTATAAGTCATGTGGTTATTTTAGAGAATTGAATGCACAAACTAAGCCTGACTATTACCAATTCCCGCACATTTGCTCAAAATGTTAATAAAACAACAATCTTTTCAAATTATAAATATTTGACGTATTTGACGTATGAATTAATTTTATGTCAATCATAAGCTGTACATAACACGATCATAAGCATTGAGTGTTCAATTTTATGTTTTGTTTTTTTTTCTCCAGCGGTGGTTCGTCAAGCGTCACTGTATTACGGTCCTGGTGGTCCTATTGTGCACTTCTGACATCTTACACCTTTAGTAGTTCTGTCTCTTCTATGAAGTCCAGGAGTTTTTGCCAAGAGTCTTCTTGGGTTATCATATGTTTTATGTTAGTCTTATATAATTTTTATGCGTTATGCCCATTGTGAATAGGCACTAATAAGTTGTTAATCATATCAGAATGTCTTAAAACTATTTTTTAACTTTTATTATCATTCGCGTTTGCTTAACTCCTCATTTATAAATCTACAATAAGTAAAAAGTTTTTTTTAAAGAGGTCAATTTGATTTAATTAGGCACACGGAAAAGATTTACTAAAAAACTTGTGAAATAAAACTGTTAAAACGTAAACGCTGTATTTTAAAACATTGCATGGTAATAATAATAATTGTACCACAAAATTTTGACATTGACATTGACAACGTCGAAAGTCTTAAAATTCTTGATTATTATTATTAACGATTTAAAATCGACAATACTCCATTTACTGATTTTTTATACCTTATTTATTCACTTCTACGGTATGGATGGAATACTCACAACTCTTAAGCTCGATTTATGCAACGGTTTTTGTTGTAAATATAGAAATTAAAATAAGCACAGATACGTGCGGCGCATAGCATGTAATCGCTCATCATGCGGTTTTGGTTTCAAATTAGTTTAAAACTAAAACCTCGGTTGCGTGAGCGGTTACATGCCATACGTACGTTTCTGTGCTTATTTTAATTTCTATGTTTACAACCGTTGCATAAATGCAGCTTTACTTACAAATATCGTTACATATGTCGGTTAAAAATGGACAAAAAAATCCGTAAAATTTTAACAAACAAATTGTATATTCGATATATTAACCCAATGCAGTTCATTGTGTATTTTATAAATTATGTTTATATGAATAAACCATTACTGAATCAAGCATAAAATTATAAACCAATCCAAACAAACGTTGAATTTGGGTTTTTTTAAAAGCAAATTTTGTTTGCATATTTTTAATAATTATTATAATAGGTTCTTAGAACTTTTGCGTATTGCTACAATAATAATATATAATTAATACAATTAAACTAAAAACAAAAATAAAAGCATAACTCAAAATCCATCCGAGAGAGTGTATGTTACAAATATCGTATAATGAATTTAATTGAATGTCGGCTCCGGTTGAGTGTAACTTGCCTGCTCACAACTGAGGATTAAGATGGCATGATATGGCTATCTGTATCTATATTATATACAGTCTTTTCACATTATATTCCACTCTAAGAGTCGCCCTTTTGTTACCTCCGCCATACACAGCGATCTTTCACATCATGACCCATCAACATCTCCTTGTATTTGCTGTACGTTATCCTCCTGTATTTTCATTGAACAGTACAAATTGAATGTATTCATTCTTGTAAGTAATTCGATGATTATCCATCTAATTTCCGATACCTTTGAAAAAAGTTAAAAAAAGTTTGTTTTTATAAATAGTGAAATCCTGAATGCACATTGTATCGTGTTGATGAACACCTTTCACTAAACTCAGCGCAAGCTTAATTGAAATATATGGATCTTTCGTTTTTTAGATAAATGATATCTTTGTATTGTCGATCTCCACGTTGGAGTCCGACGATTTTCAGTTCCTGCGGAGTTGTTTTGACTAATGATTTTCTTGGTGGAGTAGCCACGACGCCTACCTCGCATTCCCACAAGTTTCATACGTACCACTGTGAGAAATTATTTTTAGCTACTCGCTTTTTGTTTTAAATTAATTGCTGTTACCCAATACAAGAATTTCATTAATTTCAATTAACATTGAATATATTTTGTTTGCGTATCATATTAATAAAAATAATGTCTCAATTAAATTGCCGCATTAAATTTTATAAAGTAACGTATTTTTTTATGGAGCGTAATTTTGGGTGGTTTCATAACTAGATAACAGGATAAGGGAGCAGCGGCAGCTGAAGACAGCACAATGCTAGAAGACCATCACACTATGATACATGTAAAGATTAGCATCTGAAGGTCTGAATACCGACAGATAACTCGACCATGAGAGTTCACCCGTTCATACCGTTCGGGCGGGGGTAAGAATGCCACTGATTTATCAACCACTTTTTTACGTTCCATGAACTTATCCCACGAAATAGTATCTGTCACTTATCTGCATTGTAAGCCTATTGAGTGCTGATTCTTTCGACGAACTACCGGGTATTACGTTGCATTACAGCTCCAACTGATTAGCATAGAATAAAAGGATAAAGCTATAATCATTACGACGTATTATGCTTATGAATAGATTCAGATTAGCAAAGTTTACAAAGTTATTTTATTGGTTTCGCCCCCTTTTGAGCAAACGGGATATTCATTGTATTAAATACCGTTAATAGTTTTGACACTTAAGGTTAATTTTTTCAAATTATGTAAATAGCCTTTTGTAATTCTACAATGTTCCAGTAGCTTTCTATAAGGAGCTTCAAGTTATTATGTAAATTCTGCAAGTATGGCCTATAATCTATTGTTTGTTTGTTATTTTATAAAACATTGAAAACACAGTCACAGCAATAATATTTTAATGTCAATGACCATCGTAGTCGACCGGTGCATGAATATTTAAAAATTATATTTTTAATAAAATACCATTTTAAATGTAAAATAAATTGTGTTACCATTAATCAATTGATATTAATGATTAATTTTATATTTAGAAAATATGCTAAACATATTGGAAGTAACGTTTTTTTCGAACAATAAACCTCACAATTGATACTGATACTGATATAGTTTGCTATTTCTCTGTAAAATGCATTTATAGAAACGTAATTGGATCTCTTGCAAGACAGAGGCTCAGATCAAGAAACTTCTAATGTTGAGAATTGGTTGTTTTAAAAATAAATCGACATAGTTAAATTAAAGGAATCTGTTATTTTTTATTAATATTATTCATAATTAAATATTGCAAATATGCATTTGGGATTCGTAATAATTTTAATTTTAATTATTATAAAACCTTACTATTACACATTGCCAATGTTTTCCCTCCCGGCTTGAACGTTAATCCATTTAAACAGGAACCTCATATAATTTTACATAGGTTACTAAAATTATTAGATACAATCGAAAAAAATCCCACACATAGACGGTACCCAAAATCGTTTATCAAGGATTATACTGGGTGACAACTAAAACATTTATGCGCCCATATCTTTTGAATTTATGAACATTTAATCATAAGGATGTTCGACCTCTACTATGTCGTACTTCATTATTAGAAATAAATAAAACAAAAAAAAAATTATTAATGAAATTTTTATGGCTCAAAATACAGACACAAAACCTACTTTACCGCTAAAAAGTTCTAAAATGTCATTTCCGATTTAACCGAAAATCACATCAATTTTGTTTATTTTTATGAGGGTTTATAACACCAAGTATATTTTTGCAATTTCGAATTTGTTGATATATTTTACGTTTGAATCAAAATTTTTAGAAGTATTGGTAAAATATCCTCATTATGAAAAAAATAAATGAACTTTAAAAAAAATTTATAACAAAATCTAAACACAATGGGATTACTTGGAAAAATGAACTTTGCCGCATTAATCAAAAGTGAGTGATGTGCGCGCTTTTATAATTGACACAATTAGAGTATTTAGGTTGTAACTCATTTTATTCAAATGCAACCCTTTTGGAGCCTTGGCATTACGTATCAGTAGATTTTGTTGCTATCAAGTGACACAAAAAATATTTGTTTTGAACAAGTATTAAAATTGTTATACATTTATTGGGACAACAAACGTTTAAAAAAACGAAATTATGCCAAAACTTCAAAAAAATGGGATTTATACGACTAACAAATAAAAATTTGCAAAAATATACAATTTAAAATTAAAAAATAGGTGTTATTTCCGGTAAACAGGAAATAATATTTTTCAAGTTTTTAGCGGTTAAATAGAATCTTTTGATGTATATATTAATATTAATCCATAAAAATTTCGTCAAAAAATATTCATAAATAAAAAACGTGTTTCAGTTGTCACCCGGTATGTACGTACTTACATTCAGAATTTACACCCTTTACAATTTGATACTTTTGATAAAAACACTAGCGAATCTATAAGTAGTACAATGAAAAAACAATCGAACAAATAATATTTATCTGAATCGAAATTTATTAACGTGTCTAATATAACATGTAGTGCTGATTGATGAAATTAATATTTTTAATAAAATTTAAATGTAACCTCAACTTAAAATCCAATAACGAAATTTTAATAAATAAAACAGAATTGGCAAAAAAGATGAAAATTTCAAATCTATTCAACCAAATATACCAAGTTAATTTCAATATACAATTTATTCAGATATTTCCATATAAATATAATAATATGCTACCGCAGGTGGCGTATCCAGTAGTAAGGCCGATGACGAATGTTTGCAAAAGTTAAGCAACCTTACGCACGGTCAGCAAATGGATGTGCCTGTATAGCTAAAACTGACGTTTACCAAAAAAAATTATACTATTTTTTCTCTGCTATCGCAATTTAGAATTTTTATTACTTTGATATAAAATATGCAGTTATTTGCTTATTTAATAGTGAGAAACAGAAAAGAACTAGCGCAAATACATGACTTGCAAGTTATAGTCCTAGAGTTAACGGCCGCGCAGGTCCAGATATTACTTCCGGCTAGAATTTTGTAAAGTGGTTGCCCCTGCAACCATTGGTTCCTACCAATAAGTGCTTTTAAACCTTTGCAAAAAAAAATACATTAGACAAATCAGAAACGAAAAAAAAATTGTACCTACAGCTGAAAATGTATGTGCCTGTGTGAAGATTATAGACGTTGGATTTTTTCTGGTTTTTTTCTACCATCGTCTGACGTTTTAATATATGATGTCAAAGACCATTCTAAGTACATATTATAATCGTCAGAAAAAAAATCAGCTGCAAAATTATTCTGCAATGCCATGAGCGCCTTCAAATTTTTAACATTTATTAAGTTTATATGTATATTTTTTTTCTCGATATTCTGCTGCTTATGATATGTTGAAGACGGCAAATCAAAATGTATTTTGCTTTATTGGACGGCAGCATTTTCACAGCATTCGGGTTATTATTTGTGATTTCAAATTCTTATAAAAGCGCGCATAAGCGCTTGTTGTAAGACAATCATCATAAAATATAAGAATCATAAATGGAATGTAATGATCATTAGTTAATAGGTAATATAGTCGGATTATACGAGCCAAATCCGAAGGGTTTTTACTGGCGCACAAAAGGATTTCAGCTTCTGCTTTTAAATAAGCAAATAACTACTCTTGCGAAAATATAAAATTATGATTTATTTTTGGAATTTTTTGTTTTAACTTTATGTTTGCTAATTGTATACCAAAGTAGGTTTAATAATTCATTTCCTAACAAATGTTATCTATCTGTCAGTTATTCGCCGTGTTACAGAGTTTTACGAAACATAATCCATTTCGCTCTAAATGAAAACCTACATTTCGTTGTGGTTGTTTTACTTAGTATTGATTTTCCTCTGCGAAACTTGTCATTCACACGGTGTACTGTACTTAAAAGATCATAATGCCTTTAGACTCTATTGTTGTGGCATGAATTATAGCGTGGATTAAAGATGGGCAAGGAAAACGTTGAAACTGCGAGGATTTTTGGTAAAAGCCTTTGTGCTGTGCAAAAGGTGTATCAGCGTTACTTGGATACTGGCGTGATAACCAGAAGAACACGATGCGGACAAAAACAAATAACCACGAACAGAGATGGCCATTTTTTGGTGTCCACAAGTTTGCCGAATAGAACAGCTTCTGCAGTTTATCTACGAAATCAACTTCATAAAGTTAAAAATGTAAATGTTAGTGAATGGGTCGTTGCCGGATTGTCTTGTACAAAAATAGCTACAGATCCACCTTTACCTTTACAACGCTGACATCGTGTTGCAAGTGTGGAGAAAACGCTGAGAAAGATACGCAAAGGTACACTAATACTTTTTCGTATATATAGAAAAGTAATTGGTCCTCGATGTGTGTCCAGTTCTTACATATTCTTCTGAGCGCCACACCATGGGCAAGTGCGTTGATCTGTGGGCCAAACTATATCAGGTCCGCAATCCGAGGTGAAACTACCATGCCGAGGAACATAGTGCAGGGGATTGTAAGTTTTAAACGGCGCCATTTGGGATACCAAGCGATCTTCCATTGTATTTAGCCTACCTTCAGTTTGTATTGACTAGCGACTTTCATTTGGCAGTTATGGTTTGGACACATTATCAAGGTTCTCGAAGATCATGTTATGCCCTTCATGACGACTATGAGAGCGAGCGCGGAATTTTCATGCAAGATAGTGCTAGACCTCATGTAGCCAGATTTGTCAGACATGATCTGCACGAAGTGGGAGTTTTGCGGTTGGATTGGCCAGCTCACAGCTCGGATATGAATTTCATATAACATGTCTGAGATGAGTTGGAATCTAAAAGCATACACCTGCTCTAAGAACTGCTCAGTAGCTAAGACAGTTGCTATTGCAGAAATGGAATAATATTGACCAAATTCTTTATTAATTTAATTCCGAGTGTTCCTCGTCGACTTCAAGTAGTCATTAAAGCAAGAGGGGGTGGTATTATCCAATCTTACTTTAATGACTGCTTGACTTATTCATGATAAGTTCTTTTTTAATATTTTTTGTTCCATATTAGTCCTAGGAACAAAAGTTGAAACTTTGTCTGAAATGTAAATTTGTGATATTTCCAAAATACGCAATAAAAACAATAATATGCATTACGATTCAACATTAAATTTTTAAATTAGTGTGCAAAATACAGTAAAATTGTTTACAACTTGCTAAGTGACCTCTATTTTTTGCTCGCTAGTGTATATCAAAGTAAAATACACATTTTATAAAATGTTTGATACTCAATGAATATATTCTAGAGCGTGTTCACTAAATACCCGATTCATTGAATTAATCAATCAATTATTGAAATCATTTTTTGTTTAAAAGTACGTGCTGTGACATCTTGACAATATCTCTTTGCCTATCGGTCTTGTTCTTGCAAAAATTAAGCAACTATTGAATAAAATATTGTTTTAAATTTTAATAGCATATTTTCAAATGTTTCGCTCGCTAAATTAAACTGTTTCTACAACTTTACTCTCGCTTGCTCCATTCAAACATTGTCTTAATTACATGTTTTGCTTTTCCATAAACAAAAAACAAAATAAAAGAAAAAAAAGAAAAACAATAAAAATGTTTCAAAAAATAGATATGAACACATGTGCAAAACATTTGGCTTCAGTACGTTCAACCGTTTAGACGCCATCTTCTATTAAATACTTCTGCAGATTTGGTTTTATATATACTTTTTTAGAATCAAAATGTGTCACATAAATTACATAGATAGACACCATAGATAGTATCAGAAAGCAGAATCAATATTTCTATTCCATTCAAATATAATCTTATTTTTTACGATAGATGGATAGACAGCATTATTCATAACCTCTTGGTGACGAAATTGGGAATACATTATACGCCCATAGATATTTGAGCTACATTTACGTATTAATCAACCGCCTTATAGGTCATTTATCTATGGGCATACTATACACATATACAGCGTATATTTTTCAAAAGTATCCACACTCGATATCTAAGAAAATAGGGACAAAAAAAATCCCGGAACTCGCCAAATTCTATTTTGAGGGATATCTTTTGATATACAGTTGACATGTATGTCACTTTCCACCTTAACTCCGACAAGCACTTTTCAAAATTTTTAATGGGATGACACGTCATTTCCAAGATGTCAGTAATTCAACGGTGCCTTTTTTAATATTTTTATTCAAGTTTAAATATCGCACTGTGAGATGCAAACTGTATTAACTTCCAAGAACAGATTTTACATTTTAAAGATTTCAATAGCTCCAGTAATTTTACCATTGTGTGGAATAATTTATATATTTTTAAAAAATAATATTTGATTTTTCTAAACGCCAATATAAGGATTCTGATAATGGAAAGCGTTCAAAATATATAATAATCAATCCAAATGTAAAAATATTCATTTTTACAACACTTCTCACCTCACAGTGCGATATGCAGTCTGAAATAATTATTTCTCAAAATAATATGGCGAAATATTCAAAAACACTGAAACAGACAACATTTTATTTCGTCTTTTGACACACTATCACTTTAACCCACCCCTAAAATATGCACATTTCAAAATTTTTAATCAGAATGACTCACTTGTGACACCTCATTTGGCAATTTATATCTTCTAACAAAATTAAGACAAAATTTAATTTTAAAGTTTTTTATTTAGTTATGGCTGGACTAACCTAATCTAACCTAATCTAGCCTAATTTAACCTAAGTGATGGTTGAAGAGGAAAAGATACAGGTAATATTAATATTAAATAAAAGGAACTCATACCAAAAAAATGTTAAATATGTTTTTAAATAAATAAATTTAAAGCGTACCGTACAAACGCTAAGAATACAAATATTTTGGAGAGGTGACAAACAGGCTTCGAGCTTCGAGCTCTAGTCTAATATACCAGCCATTCGTCACTACCGAAAATGTTGGAATTAGGCACAAAAAGAAAAAAAAACATACATAATAAATAATTTCACATTCTCACAAACGAATCGTATGTTATCCGTTCCTAAAGTCTGGATGTCGGAGTATCTTCGCTACGGGTGTAATTATTTTATTATAACATTCTTGTTTCAAATTCGTTAAAGCCTCTTCATGAAATAAGCTTTTATAGCATGCGACTACTATTTTGTCGAAACTAATTCTAAGGATTTTGTAAAAGCCGGTGAACAAGAAATACTATGTGCACTGATCAATAAATTATAAGCTCTCTTTCGGAGATGGCGACACATAAAACCATACATAAGCCTTTTATGTGCAAATTTAATCCGACTATTTACATCATGCAGACCTGTTATGTTATTTTACATGACATTTTTTTCACATTATTTATCTATTGCTATGCAACAAAGACAAAATATTAAAATCATGGCATACCAAATTAAATTAGAGCAAACTCAGCAACTGGTACATTATGCTGTTTTGCGACTTAAATATTTTTAACTATTTACGTATTAAATTTGATTAACGTTGATTGATAAGTTTCAAGTCGAAGTTTAAAGTTTTATTGCTGTCAGTTTGACGATACAGTTATTATAGCATCAAAATTAAAAATTGAACTTCTAAATAGTCTTAACAGCGATTATTAATGTTTAATAAATGCCAAAAGCATAGGAGATTAATTAGATTAATAATTGTAAATTCTCCTGACGAAAATTTAACATGCTGTAAATTTACGGAGTGTTGTAAGAAGGTGGTGCTGCAGCTGCAATATTCTATATGGAAAGATATCCCGATTGTTTACTTCTGAAACCTATTCAAGAGAATTGCACAAAATTTTAAAAGTAATCCAGTGAGGAATCGCAATCTGTGGCAAGTTTTGAATGGAGCTGAAGAAGCCAATATATTATGTAGTATGTACAACCACATCCATCTTCTGTAAATAATCGCAGAATGCGTTGTGAATAAAAAAACATAAGTTTCATCCGTGTAAAAACTTGCATAATTTTCATCTCAAACTTTGCAAGATGTTTAGTTTATTTCCTGTACCGAGTTTTATTTTCCGACAAATCTAGATTAACAAATCGGAGTTTGTTCAATATTAATTATAATTATTATTGGGACTCAGCATAACACTCAGATTATTCGATAAGAATTATTTATGAAATATTTTATATTATTGGAGCAGAACTAATAGAAGAACACTTCCTTGGCCAATCATTTTTATGGGATTTAAAATGGCCACAGTTATAAAACTTTCATGCATCATAAAATTAAAATTTTGATATAGAATCTTTCCATAACGTACAAAATACAATGTGATGGTGCAGCAGCTCCGCGCAACTACATAATCGCTGCTAATTATTTAAATTGAAGATTTGGAAACTATTAAGCCTCCTGCAAGATTTTATCATGCGACCAACTGCACTTGATTCTTTCTTCCGAGGACGCAATTATATACGCCATCCCTGTAAGAATTTAGTGTTAGAGCCAATATGGTATCCCGGCTGGGGTTAGCAGATTATAGTATGTTGATTAAACGCATATTGTGGCAAAACAAGCTCTGCAACAAGGTTGAAAAGTACATTGACAATCTTGGAGTTAAAATAAATACACCAACGAAACCTCGAAACCAAAATTAACCATTAGACGATCATATGGTCTAACCTTAATTTAACCTAAATATACATTTAACTAAAACTAATAATAAAATCGTTATAAAATATGCAGGTTCACGCCTACTCTAGAAGGCTTCATCAAAGCCTCTAGGCAGTAATTAATAGTGAACTTTAAGTGTAGAACTTGCTTTTAGGAAAGCATAACCAGAAAATGGCAATTTTAATCAAGGATATCCAGAACCTGTTCAAGAGGAAGCCAGGAAAGAGCTGGAAGAATTGCCAACCCAAGAGCTGCATAGAAATTCTCATCATAGATGGCAAGGGCAACAATAAAGGGTTGCCATAATAATGGTTTTATTAGAATATTTATTGAAAATTACTGATATATGGAAGGGTCTAGTATCAAAGTGTAAAATATCCATTTTGCAGAATTGAGTGAAGCGAATAGAACGTTTTATGATTATTTTAATGCATAGCTTACAAACTTGTGATTTTTAGCGGATCAAATTGTATCGTCATTATTTATGGACAACTAAAATAAATTCTACTAAACTCACGAAAAGATGACGTTTTTCTTTGGCATTCCTTGGCCAACGTTTTATAATAAAATTTCCAATTTTTTCGATTCAATGACATTTACTTTAGTTTTTTTTTTTTTGATAAAATGTTTGCTATTATCATTTCATGAACAAAAAAATATTTTTTCTCAAATATTTCATTTGAAAACATCGACTTTCCTATAAAAAACTACAGGCGCGTATTTTGTAACCCTGCAGAGGGTGCCAATAACACAACGTCAACCTAAATTATTTCTTTACATAATTTTTTATCAGTTTTATTTGCAGCCACCTAGATCCAAAAACAAAAAGTGTTTTTTTTGTTGCCATGGTGATAAAAGTTGACGATCGATACGTTTTTGTATTATTGTCAAAGTAATTCAAAACAACATAAAAAGTATATGGTTCCATTTAAAATTGACAATATGGCGTTGTTTTCGGGATAACGGAAAGTGATACCGACTTCACACATATCACACAATAAATTGTATTTTTCATGTATACACACTCGTATAAATTTCATTCGTCTAGCTTCATAAATAACAAAATAAAACAGTCTTACCTATGGCTTGGTTCACACGGTATAGTACGTTCTGAGAAATAACTACTATTATAAAACCGTGAAAGAAAGTGAAATGGTAGCTAAAAAGAACTTAATCAAATAAATATTTAACTACAATCGGCAAAGTTTTATTTGAAGCAGTTACATTTTTTTGCACACATTCACTTACAATATCAAACCATTACATGGTCTATCTCTGCCTTTCGATGTAGATACTTTTTCATTATATATTTGCTTTGTCACTCGATCCTCACCCATTTTCTCAAACCAAACCAATTTAATGTACTTTGTTTGTGCTGGTTTATTGGTGTTACTTTTAAACCACAAAACGCAATACATTAATTCAAATTTTTGACTTTGCTATTGTATTTGAATGTTTTTTTAATTGATATGCACAAATTTGAACATATTGTGCATTTTTTAATTAAAACTTAACCTTGACTTAAGCAATTTTTTCTTAAATGAATTGATTTATGTGAATGAATAGGTTGTTTAAACGAATTTTTAATAGTTTTAATTCGTTCAAACTTTTATTTGTGACGTAAATTTAAGTAATTTAATTCAATAAATAATAAAATCCCAAATTTGTTTAGCATATCTTGGTTAAAGAATTTTGTGTTCAATTAGTTCAAATTTGAAAAAGAAAGATGATTTTTATTTGCTAAAACTCCCAACTAATCTAAATTTGCCTAAGTTTAAAACAAAGTTTGCTTTACCATAACAAATAGTTATAAGCTCAATACTTATATATATATATATATATATATATATATATATATATATATATATCCATCGGTTTATAACGTTCTCCGTCTTCCGATTCCTAATCTCCAATCGTCTCGGTTTCTCCATTCCTCTTCCTCCAGTTCTCTAGTCTGGATCGCTCCGTCTATACCCGCTCTCCAGCTTTTCCGAGGTCTGCCTCTCCTTCTTCTTCCTTGCGGCGTGCTGTGTAGTATCTTCTTTGGGAGTCGATCTTGGCCCATTCTCTGTATATGTCCGCACCATCTTAGATGTCCCGTTCTTATGTCATCTGTAATATAATGCTTTACTTCCATTATTTCCCTTATCCTTTCATTTCTGATCCTTTCCTATCTAGACTTTCCTGTCGCTCTTCTCCGGTATTCCATCTCTGTGGTTTTTAGTGGTTTCTCTGTTCTATCCTTTATAGGCCACACTGCACTACTATAGGTTACTATTCTTTTAATTATTGCGTTGTATATTCTGTGTTTGTTTTTCTTTATAATGTGTTTATCCCATAGTATGCCGTTTAACATGGACACTGCCTTCCTGCTTTGAAGATTTCTTTCGGCTATTGCTTCGTCCAGGTTTCCTTCTTTCGATATTTTAACGCCTAGGTATTTATATGAGCTGCAGTGTTTGATATTTTGTTTGTCTGAGATTTGGCAAGTCTTGTTGTTCTCCTCCTATTCGCATGTATTCTGTTTTCTATATGTCCATTATTTTGCATTTTCTCTTCCATCTCGTTAATATACTTTGAACAGTGTTGACGATATACAGAACCCTTGTCTGAATCCTTTTGTTACTGTGAACCCGGTCGTTAAATTATTTCCTATTTTTATTTGTGTTCTTGCATCATTATACAAGGATTTGATTGCTTTTATTATTTCAGTATTTATGTTGGTATTTTGTAAGGCTTCCCACAATACTAGAGGAATGTTGTCATAGGCTTTAAGGTCCACAAATAGCAAATGAACTTCCTGGTTATATGCCATTTTCTTTTCTACGATTTGAGTTAACGTAAATAGGTGGTCAATGGTGGATCTTCCGGCTTGTTCTTCTGCCTCCATTGCACTGTATTCATCTTCTATCTTGTTTTTAAGTATTCTGCTTATGGTGTTGGTTACGGATATTCCTCTTAGTTGTCGCATTTATTTTTA
>JARJEC010084634.1:0-13958 GCA_030264575.1 Tachinus sp. AB-2021 | reverse complement strand
TCACTCAAAAAGACCAGCAAACTTTAGGTGTATTAGAGAGGAAGATTTTGAGAAACATACTAGGACCAGTTAAAGACGAGAACAACGAACCGAGAAGGAGAATAAATAAAGAAATCTACAAGTATCTAGGTGAAGATGTAGTAAGCAGTATAAAGGCAACAAGAATCAGATGGCTGGGACATATATGGAGGTCAAACAGGGAAGGATGCCTAAGATTGATCACAGAATGGGAACCCAACAAAAACAGAAGAAGAGGAAGACCGAGAATTAGGTGGAAAAACGAGGTTGTAAAAGATTGGAAGCAACTAAGCGTCAAAAACTAGAAGGAAGCAACAAAAGATAGGACGAAATGGAAAAAAATCGCAGAGAAAATGTCGCAGAGGACTGATTCATCCATAAAATGAATTATGAGAGCTCCAGAAGGCGCAGCTAAACTCCATTGCGAGTATAATGCTTTATGAATGAAATAAAGCAAACAAAAACAAAAAATGAAACAATAAATACAAATTATAAAACAAATAAGAAATAATCAAAAAACGAATGAAATAAAAGTTTCTTTTAATAATATTTTTAATTATAAAATTAAAATTATATACAAAACTAAAAGAAAAATTATCATTATTAATACAATCGAATTTTATATTTGTTTCATTTTGAGAGCTAGCGCGTTCGTGTGGTTTCAAAGCAAATACGAAAAAGATAATTATAAATGGTCTTTTAGTAGTTTGCATATATATATTATATATATATATATATATATATATATATATATATATATATATATAAGTCTGTCTAGGCTAAACTTGCATTTGAATTAGAGTGAAATAGTCAAAATTATGAAGATAAGATAAACAAAAACAACAAATGAACCAAAAATATTAACAAATTGAAAGCAAAATCTAAACGAAGAAACATACTCAATCAATTAAAATATAACATAATATTGCGATATATAAGAATTTGTGTCACATTAAATATTATCAATTAAATTGAAATTACATATTAAGAAATTAATAAACGATAAAAGTATTAACAGATAAGATAAACTTTGATAGAACACACCAGCTAACATAGGTACCTCATGTTATGTAATCTATCCGACAATATCAACGCGGTAATTAATATTCTTCGCGTTGTTTTATTTCAAAACGACTTTTTTCCATTTTGTAACACGATCTATTGTAGAAAGGTAATTGAAGCCAGCAAAGTTATGACACAGTTTAGTCTTTTACAGTTTTCTGAACATGCTGCACATACAATCAATAACTTTCTTTGTGAATCAACTAATGCATAATTATAAATAAAAATGATTGGAAATTATTTGCAATACTAACTATATTAAATGGATATAACCGAAAGAAGCCTCCTTCTTGGTTCGAATTATGAAAAGAGGCGAAACTTTCGCTCCGGATTAAGTGTGTTCTTCGCTGTGATATGTATCATTGATGTGTTTGGAGTTTTTCCGATTGTGTCTCTACCCAGAAGCATAATTGATTGTGGTAATAATTATAATAATATATAAATATTAGTAATTAAATATATACATACAAAGTAAATATGATCTAACGATTTTATATATTTTTTGCAATTTATTGGATGGTCATTTAATTACTGAAAAATAAAACGTAATTTATTTGTGAATAAATAAAACAACTTTTATATTTTATAACAAATAATTTAAACCGTGAATAGTTTCGAACAATTGCCTATTCATAATCATACGGCGATAATCAAAAAATTAATAAATCATTCGTGATGAGATATAAAATGTTGTTTTAATTATTACGCACACTATATGTCATTTTTCGTTCAATTTGCATTGGAGGTCTTATAGCAAGTTGTTGGCATATAATATGAAAAATAATGAATGTTCACCAAACATTTTAATTACATAAATTTTTTGTTGAAAATAATAAATTAAAATAACTAAAAGTTAGCAAATTTTCTGAAAATACTTATTACAACTGATGATATTAGTTTATAACAGCGTCATTTTGACCTAAAAATCACTAAATTACTATAAAAAAATGCATTATTCTGCTCTATTCTGTACTACATGTTTTATAATATAAGTTAGTATTACGAGAATTTTTTTATAAACAGTTTTTTATTATTTTGTTAATAAACCCAAAAAATGCACAATAAACAGTTGCTATTTTTAAGAACAACCAAATTTAAAGCGCCATACTAAAATATAACACATTTTTGCATCCTAATCTAATGTTTGAATTATTTTAGGAATATATGGAATCTTCATTATAATTTTAGTATCTAGTGTCCAAATATATACGGCAAGTTTATTGGGGAGATGTTGGCTGATAGCAGAAGAAATCGAACCAAATATAGAAAACAAAAATAGGTATCCATACTCTGCGGTAACTGAATTAGCATTTGGTACAAAATTCTCACAATTGGTTACATTTTTATTGGATTTTACCATTTTTGGTGGTGGAATACCTAATCTGATTGTTGGTAAGGCATACATTTGGTATAAAGAGTCTAGTTAATGTCTAATAATATTTTACAGCATCTCAAACGTTGCAGTTATTAGGAGTAAAGCTAACTGATGGTAATTTTAACATGTCTTCATGTTATTGGATTATCGTTATTGGAGCATTATTATGTCCACTTATGTGGTTAGGTAGCCCTAAAGATATGAAGTAAGTAATTTTTTAAAACTCTAAAAGTTAATTTTTGATTTCGTTTTCGGAGTCTGTGGATTCATCATCATCATCTGTGATCAATATCTTTCTCAAACACAGGAAAGTTTTAGTTCATCTTCTGCATTTTTTGTAGTTTTGTCTCTTATTTTTTGTTTATATTGTTCCTTTTACATTTTTTGCAATAGTACTAATATTTGTTGACTTTTACTCAACTGACCATTGACCTCAAGGTTCTTCAGCCATGTTTATGTAGATACATGTATTGGGTTAATTCTGGTTACTATAGAAATTTGCCTCCAATATCTAAAGCGTCATTAATTGTTTTCCATTGCAAATGGTACCTGTAGTCGTGTCGCCATGAAGTCACTCAACAAAGTTCTGATTGTGCCTAACGTGGCTTAACTCATGCAAAGATCATATTGATCAAGATCAACGTTTTTGTGTGTTTGGCAAAATTTGGTAGATTATAACTTGGAGGTATTATTTATTCTATCTCATAATAACTCTCACCTGAAATTTCATATCCACATAGTTTATACATAGATTGAGAACAAATTTAGTTTTTTTATTGCTAGAGCTGCCACATAGTCTTCTATTGGTGCGATTAGTTAAAATGCTTCTTCTACTCTGACTTTCATCTAATTTTAATATGATTCATTATATTTGAAGAAATCAGACAGCAATGAAATATGCATCATGTCTTTTCTATTGTTTGTGCTAAACAACAAATTGTTTTAGGTGCATTTATTTTCTCATTAAATTTAACAGTTAGTATCAATTACATTACATACTTCAAACGTTTCTTAAGTTATTACTTTGATTGAAGATGTTTGTAATCAGCAATGTGTGTTTTGTACATTAGGTATACATACTATGGTGTACAATGGATGTTTGGAAACTGGCAGATTTAAGAGGTGGGCAGGATCGTTTTCTAGTGATCAATATACTGAGGAAGTAGTTTAACAGCAATTGAACTACCACATAGTCTTCTATTAGTGCGATTGGTTGAAATAAGTCAACAAAGTGAAAAGTAGCCTAAGTTTGCAATTGACCACAATTGCTGCACATTCATCAATGGAGGCAACTTCCTTTTACTGGCAAATCTCAATAAAACAATATTTGGAGTATCTCTGAACGATTACACTATCAAACCCAGATTTTCCTGAGTTTGTACAGGCACTTATTGTTTACTAACTTTTATCATCTGAATCCAATACCTTCAGTTTTTGTCTTTTCCGTCAATTTTTAAACTAAAGGATTCTCTCTTACTGTTAATAAATAGTTGCCCATCATATGAACATTGAATCTACCCTAATATGATACCATGCTTCTATGGTGTTTTTAAGTATTTTGGTAGAAGGAAAATAACTTTAATTTTGAATGTAGCATGTTCATTTAAATTTGAAAGTATTCATTTCATTTTGAAAGTATTGCAAAATCATACGCAGCAGAAGTTGTGTTAATAATTCTGTTCCTCAGTGTAGGTTTAGTTAAACTGTAGGCAGGTATTTTTATGTAAGCTCATATTGAACTCCTATTTGTGAAAATGCAGTTTTAAATGTTTTAAGGTATGTGTTTTTTTGCATTTTAGTGGAGAAGATGGAATTGTTGGGGTGGTAACAGAATGTCTGGATAGGTTAGGTTGGGATTTGTAGACGGAATTTTTCAGTATTCAGTTCGGATCTTAATTCTATAGAATAGTATAGAATACCGATCAAATGAGGATTTGTCTTTGTCCAGCCGTATTCTGCTCTACAATAGTTTCGCTTTGACTTCCAAGAAATCCTCATTTAGCAAGTTTAAATAGCTCAATGCCACAACAACTGAAATGCCATTAAATAATTGGCAGTATTTTTACAAATAAATTTGATATTTTATTTAATTAAATTGTTTAATTCATTGCTAATTTGTATTTTTTTCCTACTATAGAACAATTGAGCACTTCTGTCGTCTTATACCTTTAGCAGTTTTGTTACTTCTAAGAAGTCTAGCATTTTTTACTGTCTTCACTTCTTCATGGGTTAACATATGCTTGCAAAAGTTAACAGTACGCTGCATGTTGTATGGTTTTTATTTGCACAGTAGGCTCTTTGTTCTTCAGCCATCCGTATCATAGAGCATCTTTTTGTATACTCAATCTATGCATGTACTTGTTTCGACTACGGTGTTTGGTAATCAGTTATGTAAGCCTTTGCAGTTTGCAGGTTGATTCGCTTCATATGCAATACATTCTTTTGTGTATTTTTGTGTTGGATCTGCCAAAAATAATTTTGCGTGCATCATCCCCTCACAATTTATTCACAAGCCTTTGTGTTCCGTTCAAAGTATGCTCCGGATTTTTTTTAACTCATGTGAAATTTAGAAAGTGGATTCTGTTTCAATAAATATATCAAAAGATTCCTTTTTGGAAAGCTGGTTGTTCTTAAAGTTTGCTTCTATTTATTAGTTTTTTGTCTCCAAACCATGCGTACTCTGCTGATTGTGGCCAGTGCGTCTAAAATATGTATTATTATTGTTATTATTTATTATTTTATAACCGGGGATCGAAACACCTGTAATTCTTTTTGGTTATCATACTTAAAGGTAATCAATCTGTTGGGCTAAACTTCCAAAAATGCCGTTTGGAAAACAGAAGCATATTTGCGCAGGGAGAGCATAATCTGCTTCCTTCAGTGTTGGTCTTCATATATTTCTGTTCTATTAACTTTTGTTTTTGGAACCATGTTTGCCAGCTATTACCTTATTCTAAGCCTGGATATTTTTCCTTTGACCACCTATCTCGCTTTGAATGCGCTTTTATGAAGTTGTACCTCATTGTTACAATTTTTTGTAGTCTATAAGCTGCTTGCTTCAAATCGGACATCACAAGTAGGTGACGTGGCTGTACTTTGAGTAGTAATTTCATGGATGTTGTGGGCATTTATCTTTTCTACCGTTATCAGCAAACACGACATCCTCTGTACTTAAATAGTTTAGTAACTCTAGTCCCGAGGTTGGTTTTTACCTCATGGTTATATTTAATTCTTATTGGTTCCCCAAGTGCGTCCAACTATCAATTTGGTTGAAAAAAGCACCGTGTGGTCTTTGCATTATTGTTTACTAAATGAGAGTGGAAAGTAAATCTAGTGCCAAGCGTAATTTCTTGATGTTTTGCTTCTTCTGTCATTGGGAGTGTAACTACATACATTTTCAAGGTTTTTGCGTCTTTGGTCGTCTTGTAAGAGAAAAGATTTTTGAGAAGAAGTAGTATTTATATTTATATAAACAAATACTATTGTTATGTTGAAACAACAAATATTTTTAGTTTTACAAAGTTACATATATCGATCATTAGCGTATACAACTCATATTAGCTGTAACTTCTCTGTTATGACTTTACACTATGGGGTGGCAGTGAAATAGCTTTTCTTACTTCTTGTTTAAGTACAGTCCGAAACAATGTTTCTTTACCTCTCGTTACAATACGCTATGGAAACATTGTAACTGATCTGGAACTAGTCTATTCCAGACGCGACATTCAAATGAGAAATTTCTTCTATTATACATTTTATTGGATATAAGCAATATCATTAATTATTTGTATTTTAATTGCAATATTATAAGCAAATCATTTTAATTTCAGATTAATTTGTACAGTATCGGTAATAATGGTCTTGGTTGTGTTTGCATTAATTTGGGGCTGCATAGTATTTGATTTTGCACCATCACCTCCCCACCAAAATACTTCAATTGCTCCACTATGGGAAAATATGATAGCAGCATACGGTATAATTGCATTTCAATTTGACATACATCCCACAATATTAACAATACAAGTAGATATGAACGAAAAGAAAAAAATACACCGTGCTATATTGGGGGGTTTCGGAGGTAAATATTGAAATCAATTTTGATACATTTTAACAAAGTAAATATGTTTACAGCAACTGTTGGAATGTTTGCAATAACAACGTTAGCAGCATATTATAGATACGGAAGTGGAATACTTCCAAGCATCCTGGGCAATGTACCTCCATCAATATCATTACATTTTGCAGCACTTTTAGTGGCCTTACAATTAGGCCTAACATCGGCAGTTAGTAACAGCGCTTTATATCAGCACATGGAAGATTGCATGGGAATTTCTAGAGGTATTTAACTTACCTTACTTCAACAACCTCTTAGATATTAAATAAATTTACAGAGTTTAATCACAAAAGATGTCTATTACGAACAACCCTATCAATAGCAGCAGTATTAATAGCAGAATCTGTACCCAGATTAGATATAATAATGTCTTTAATTGGAGGCACATTAATAGGTCCACTAGTATTTATATTACCACCGTTATTATTTATACGCATTGCAAAATTGAAGAAATCACATGATGAGCTAATGCAATTGGAGACATTCCGTAACGTCATTTATAGCACTGGTGAAATTGCTGTAAAGGTATCCGCTTATATGGAACACAAATTTGAGGATGATTTTAAACTGAGGATGGAAAACGATATTAAATATGAATTAATCGCATGCGTTTTAGTAATAATGTTTGGAATTTGCGGCACCATAAGTACAACTTATTTAAACATTAGGAATACAATAGATTACGCCACGTTCTCACAACCTTGTATTTATAATCTGACATTTGTATCACCTCTTTAATTTAAAATAATATTAAACATACGGTACTGTATATATAAAATTATTTTGAAAGTACATGTTATTCAGTCACAATCCTTAAAATATCACTATGTATAAACAATAAAATTATTAATTTAATTAATTAAAAACACAAAAGCTAAGTTATAAATTATTATTTTTGTTGGCTTGTAAGGCTCTGCTTACAGGTCGAATAGGAAGAAGCCAAAGTGTGGATTGTGGGGACGTTGAGGGAAGAGAACCCTGTTGATGGTGTGTACGACGCCGTTTGTAGCTGTGTTGTCACAATTGGTTACCGATGATCTGCCTATTCTCACTTGGCGCGATCCACTTCGGGAAACTTGTTGATGTTGGCCAGACAAAGTTGGGACAAAACTATTGAAGCCAAATGCTTGGGGACCTACTCCAGCACAGCATAATACCTCTGTTAATAAAATTATACAAATAAGATATGTTTTTACAAGTAGTAGAACTTAATAAGGAAATAACTTAAAATTTATAGAATTTGTTGATCAATAATTTTTTAAATATTATAAGAATAAAATTGAATAAAATTGATCTACTAATAATCATACCAGCTAAAATGTGATTCTTCAAAACAATGGTTGCCTTTTCTTTGTCCTCCATTAATGTCTTCATATCGGCATCATCTACATTTTTAAAAGCTTCGTCATCTGGAGCCGCAAAGGAAATCGATCGGTTGGCATCCTTCAAAATTTCCGCAATATTTGTACCCTCCATAACCTTCCTCAAAGTACTATATTTTTCATCATCTTGAATCAATTCATAAATTGACTTTTCTGCCGGAATGAGCACTTTGTCTACTTCATGAATGATTGATCCGCACGACTTCTCATCGAAATTGACAATGCGGGCACAATTAATCGTAGCACGGTTGATAATATTCGCAAAGATTGGCAACTGCAAAAACAATTAATTGAATCAATTAAATATAAAAATATGTTAATGACTCACTGTAGAATACAAATTAACTCTCAATGCCTTTCCTTCCGCTTCAGTTTCAAGCATTGCGTTGTTTTCCATGTTGTTTGTTTCTAATTCACCTTTCACGGTATGGAATTTAATGAAATTTCTAAGTTTTTCCTTGTCGTCTTTAATTTCCTCTATATATTTTTTAGCTTCCGGTGTACTGAGAGCTTCATTGCTTGGTGCAAATACGGTGGCATTTTCAAAATCGTCCATATCGCTTTCAAAATCGGCCGCTTTGATTAATTCTTGGAATTTCGTCAAGTTGTTATTTTTTAATGCATCATTTAGGTAAAGAGCTATAAAAATAATCTATTTATTCAAAACTCAAACCATTATAGAATAATCCCTTTCAACTCAAAACCATTATTAACACAAAATAGTTATAAAGCAAAGTCCGAACTAGTAATTGATCGTGAAAAATGGTAGGTGATGCATGAAAATTATGTAAATGTGGAAACTAGTTGATATAAATAAATCAATTGGACTAGGGATTTTTATATATTTATAATAAAATGAAAGTATTTAGTGTTGAGTCGTGCTTTATAATTTTAAACAAAATAAATTTTATGTACAACGTACCTGTATCTGGAATAATTAAGGTGTCAATTAAATGTACAACACCATTGGTGCCCATAATGTCAAATTTCTCAATATTGGCTTTGCCTTCAATTATGAGTTTATTGTCTTCAGTACGTTCCATATTGATAACCTCACCAAGAATATTATGAGTTGTAGCGTTGCCGATGATTGCAGCTGAGCAGATGGTGTTTGATACAATATGATGCTTCAATATATCTAAAAAAATAATTGCGTGCATTTATTTCAATACCATTTACAATTATTGATTTGAGTAAATTTGTTATTTTTTTACATCATTGCCCCTATTAGGTTTATTGCTTTTGATGGCAAGGTTTTGATGGAAGCTTATAAAATGACCCCGGTAGACTATTTTTTGTTTCTCGATCGGAATTTAAAACCTCGACCCCCACCTATTGCTCTGTTAATTATGTTTGCTAACTGGTGACTTCATTTTTTTGTATTTTTCAAACAAATCAACATTTGTAGATTATTATTTCATATTTCCTTACTATAAAACATATTTAACAATGAACGTAATAACTAACTTTGTTTTAATAGCAAGTTTCTTTTTCTATCAAAATAATTATCTTTATTCTAAATTTATTTTATGTCAAAATCTTAAGTTCTAAACCACTTACTTGCAGCACAAGCACTTCCGTGCAAAAGTTTGTCTTTGGTAACATCATCAAGTTTATCAAAAGCTTCATTTGATGGAGCAAAAATAGTGTAATGGCCTTCATCCTTGAAATAGGAAGTCAAATCGGTATTTTCCAAAACTAAAATGATTTGCATAATATGAAATATTTTCCTACAACAACAAATTCGATTTTAATTTCACCTTGTTTTAAACTAGTCAATTTGGCATTTTCTTCAATAATTTCAGGAATGCTATTAGAAGCCGGTTGCATGACTCCGTCCAAAACATGAACAATGCCATTCTTGGCCAAATTATTGCTCTTCTTTACTCTAATGCAATTAGCAGTGGTCATTTTTTCATAAGTGCGTGTTGGATAAATATTGAAACGGATCGTTTTGTTGTCATTTTCAGAATTGATCAATTCTTCGTTGGAGATATCGTGAAGGTCAATAAATCCAGAAACCATGTGGTTCTTCACTAAATCTAAAGTAGAGACTGCGTCGCGACGTCTGCGGACCATTTCAACGCGATTCTAAAATATCAATAAAATATATTATAACCCCGTAATGATTCATTTATTTCAGAATAATTTATAAAAAAATCCAAATCCTAATCAGTCATGTTGCCTGACTTATTACGGGTAAGAAGGTATACCATGTAACCAAAAAGTTTTTTTTTGCTTTGATAACGTAGATCATTTATATTTACATTTCATTAGAAATACTTAATAAGTAGAACGACCGCTAAACCCGGGACTCCTAGCATTGTAAGCAGTGTCTCCACTATCTACGCCACCAAACCAAAATAGTTTGTGCGGCTTTTCTAATATAGATTACTATAAAACTTTGTTGGTAGCCGAGATAACTCGGGTAAGCACGTTAGGCTGTTAATATAAAACATATAATAATCATTCTCACCATATCATTCATTTTATTTTCAAATTCAGATACGGCTGTGTCAGTTGGAAGAAAGATTGTATAATTTTCGGTATTGATTTTTTCGGAAACTCCGGCGCTAACCATCATGCTCTTGAATTCTTTGCCTTCTAGATTTTCAATAGTTTCGGATAAGTCTTTGAGTTCGATTTGTTTGTTGCATCCTGTTGAGCCTTCAGTTCTTTGGAAACCGTAGCAGCACTTGTAACGTACGGTGAAAGTTTTAACAACGCCGTGGTTGTTTATTCTGAGCAAAAAAAAATTGAAGAATTTTATAATTAAATTATTCGATTATATTTACTTGGTGATACATTCATATTTATTTGGACTTTGATGGCAATTGGAAAGACTGATTGATGTGGAAAAGAAGTTCGGTACTCTATCGATTTCTGTTGAGTTTTTATCGGTTTCGGTGATATCTTCTTCTTCGTCATCGGTGGTTTCTTCACGTTCAATGCATACATTTTCTCTGAAATTAAAGAAAAACTGTTAGTGTCATGTTCCAGGAAATAAATATTTGAAGTGAAATACATTCAAACAACAATTATTATTATTTAAGGTAAATTTAAAAAAAAATCATATAATATTGTAAGGTGGATAAGATCGACTACAGCTGATAAGGAAACAAAATTCATAATAAAAGGATAAACTAAATATAGTTTTTCATTTTGGAAAAATTTTAAAACAAAATAATACGAACAAAATAATAATAACACAAATAACCAACTAAAGAAGTAAAGAAAAAAGAGAATTTAAAAAAGTATAAATAAAATATAAAATAAAAAGAATAAAATTTAGTCTAATCTAAACTAGACAAAAAAAACAAGAAAATAATGAATTAAAATTAATTGAAAATAAACGTTGCTGATTTGTTAATCTTGCAATACTATTGGTAAATACAATGTGTAAAATGAAATTTTATCTACAGATATTTCCCTGTTTTTAATGCGTTTATAGTTGAAGAATTATGTCATTTAAAAAAGAGCTTTTAGTAATTATATCTACTGGTATGTAATTATATTAACAGAAATTGAAACATAATTATATTAAAAAATTTCACCCATTGCAAAATAACCATTAAAATGAAGAAAGTGATGTATTAATTTAATAAATAACAAATTAAAAGAAACTCTAATATAAATTGAATCGAATTAGTTCAATTTGTAATTAACTTAACTACTGAAAATCTTTCTGAATGAATGTGAGTATTACCTAATAAATCAATTTTGTTTGCATATTGTATGTAACACTTATTGAATCTATGAATATTAAAAATTTGTAATTAGATTGTTTTTGCATCAAATCATTTGTATTACAACATAATTGGCAGTAGATGGTATCGTTATGATTGAAACTACCAGGCAATTACCGAATGGTATCTGCAACAATTATTATAGTGCCAGGCACAAATACAATTGTCCTTTCAATGTCACGCTTGAGGATCATCAAGAATCATTTATGCAGAATCAGATTATTAAAAAATACATAATGAGATCATCCGTTGGGCAACAATGGAAGCTTCCTATATAACAAATGTATAACCGAGATGCAATCGCTTAATTGCTATTTTTTTCTATTGAATGTAAAATTGTATTTTACAGAATGCAATTCCATTCGGTTTGTATCGAATAATTTCAAAATCATATAAATAAATGAGATTTCAACTAATATTTAATTTAATTATTATTTAATTGACCAAGGAGATTGCTTCATCAGAATATTTATTTTGATTTTAAAATTATAATAAATTTAATTTATTGTTTATGTTTAATTTACTCGCGCGGAATCACTATGCCAGCATATTTTAATGACTTCATTATTAATGAATGTGAACATTGATTGAGTCAACTATTCAAATATTGGCATATGTTATTGATTTAACTTAACTTTCATCAAGCTTCAGGACATATTAAGACACGTCTGAGTAAGGTCATGTATTTCGTTTCAATTTATTTCAATTATTATACCCCAAATTATTAATATACTTGCTATTAATAAATATGCATATTATGAGGTCATGTTGATAAATTTGCCTGCTTAATTTATTCCCCCTATAACAATTAAGTAAATATGGTCTGGAATAAATTCGTACAGGAATTGTGCAATCATTGTCGTTTAATAATAATTTCCTCGTTTGTTTAGCTGCAATAAGACTCGGGCAGAAATTGTGCTGTTATGATGTGAAATTGGTTTTAAATAAAGTATGCACATTGCAATGAGAAGATTCTTCCTAGAACAAGACTTGAATTAATTCTCTTCCGGGGTCAATCGCATCATTTTATGTATTTTTTGATACAATTCACTTTAATAAAATTGGTTTTAACAAATAAGTTTATGGAAGCTAAATTTAAAAAATATTGATTTTTTTAATACGATGAATTTTTAAATATAAAGTCGGTCAAAGTTAAAATTTTATGGTTATTATATTTTTAAAAAATGTAAATTTAATTTTCAATGTTGATTGTTCCCGCGGCAAGTTGGCGATTAGCACATGGATGGTTCATTGACATAAAATAGTTCTAGCTAAAAACCCACATTTCTGATTATTATCCTACAAAACCAAATCTACAGCTACATTAGTGTCATGCCCACATTATTTGCCGTATTTCCGGTTTTCATATGTGTGCGCAATCATTTAAAGATTTAGAATCAATTAAGCTAAATGTGAGTGCAATCTTCTACAATAAGACTAGCACTAGAAAATAAACAATGGTAAAATAGGTAATAAGACAGACATTATCAAAAACAATGCATTTCCGTATACTAACAGAAAAAATAATAAAAAAATAAAATGGGAAAAGTTTACAGTAATATATTTTTTATTACTATTTCAATATTTGCAGTGTCTTGGAACGTAACAGTGCTTTGCTTGGAAATATGTTGAGTGAATCATTTGATAGCGAACTATAAATCTATTATTGATCCAAATTTTTTATAAAAATTGTCGCATTTTGTAGTAGTAGTAGCATATTTACATGAAATGCATTTCCCACATTTTGTTTTCCTTGATAATCGTACTTTTATGTATATTTCTAATGTATATTATATTCCAGTCAAATAAGGCTTTTAAAATATATAAAGAAAATGTTAACTGAACTTAAAAAATTACAGACGTTAAAACAATAGCAACATCAAAAGCAGTTGTGCTCATCAGTTTGAGTTTTCTTATGTTTTTTGTCAACATTTTGTAAATCACAAATTTAGAAAAAGATGGCAATGAAAAAATTTTATATCCAACAAAAACTTCTTAAACAAATTTTCCCGTTTGTCCGTAAAATGATTTAGAATATTGAATGTTTTTGTAGAATATAAAATTATAAACAACCTTTTTGTTTCAGTCACCTATTTAAATATTTCTCAACTTACATACATTTCTTATAACTTATTGTAACTGTATTTACTTTACGTTTGTGTCTCTTTTTATATACCCACATTTCAAATGCATAGAACAAAGTTGGTATTAACACACTTTTATATACTGCCTTTTGCCTCCTTTGACAATATTTTATTTTT